>SNVD02005099.1:0-218542 GCA_013180625.2 Boswellia sacra
TCTGTTATGTTTTTTATAACATACAGTGCTCTTTGTGCTTATCCAAAATTTGATTTTCTTGTGTATTCATGTGTCAAAAATGCCATGTCAATATTATTGAATTGAGGGGGAGAAGTTTCAGTGGCGGGAATCCTAATTCTATTAGAATTTCTTATTCAAATGGGAATCAAATTTGAATTTTTGTCCATAAATGTCAGTTATGAAACGGTTTTAGAAATAGATTTGACATTAATTTTGTTAAAAACAAAATTGTTTCTAAATTTGGTCTAGTATATTATGAATCGGTTTTGGGCTTCTCCTGTTCATTCCATACTTCCACAACAATTTCTTCCTTGTCCTGCATCTTGTTTTTCTCTTCCTGTTCTGGAAATTTTCACAGCCGACATCAACCAGAAGAAATTTCCAGAACAGGAAGACTTAGGAAGCATACTAGCAGTTCTTTTTCTCCTTTTGTTCGAAAGTCTCCAAGACTTCGTTAAGTGCTTTTGGCACTTGTGCTGAAATCAAGGGGGAGATCAAGGAAGTTTTCTAATTTTTTTGTGATCTTTCTATATCTGATATAATTATGGTTATATTTTTTGTTGCTTATTTCTCAAGGGATGTAAGTAAGTAGTAAGGGGGAGTAAGAAGAAAAAGAACTTCTTATGTTTGCTTTATGTGTGCATTCGAGATATCTTGATTTGATGAATGTTTTGCTTGGATGTTTTTGCTTTGATCATGATCTGATTGCATTGATTGATATAATTGCTTTGATCATGAATTGATTAACATGTGTTGCTTGATCAGTTTGACAAAGTCATTTTGATTGCAGGATATAATTATTCTGACGGTGTTCTATTATGAGTTTTGTAACAGCTCACTGGTTAATTCTTTACAATGATAATTTCTGTTTGCTATTTCATGTTAGCTTATGGTTTTGTTTGACTTATCATGAGTGATGTTCTTTGATAAAAAACAATTTGGTATTTTCATCACAAGTTGCCAAAAAAGGGGAGATTGTTGGTATCAAAGTCTACTACATATGCGTATGCCATGCACATGATGAGTTTTGATCAACTTGTGATAAAACAAGAATTTTATTTTTATTCCTATTTTAATCTTTCTAGAATTATATTTTAGGAAGTATTTGATTTGGAATAAATATCTCTTTAGATTAGGATATAATATCTTGTATCCTAATTTAAATAGGAGAATATTTATTTGTCCTAATTCCTTTTGAAATTTGTTTATAACACTTCCTATTTTATTTCTCCTAATCCTAATATGATTTTAATTAGAATTTTTACAGGATTTCCTAGGGGATTCGGTCAGACCTCTCACTATATATTCACAAGGCTTTTCAGGTGGCTGTTTAACGTGGAGATTAAGAGATTTGCGGGTTAGCTGAATTGGGTGTGTTTTTGTTAGAGAGTCTATGCCTTGGCATTCCATGATTTTATAGAAGAGAGCTTCAACGCAAAAGGAATGTCTTCTTTGATTTGATTCTTTAAGTCTTTTGATTCATGTATGAGTGTTGAAAATCGTACTTGAATTGTTGATTAAAGTCTGAGTGAGTTAGTAGACACTTAGGATAACTTGAGGGTTGAGTGTTTATGTAATTCATTATCAGACGTCGGGTGTTATGTCTAACTTAACAGTGTTCTATTAAGTTATCTACGACAGAGAGTGGGCAGTGTCACTAGTGTTTAGGATCTTTGCGAAGATTTTGTTTGTCAAAGATTAGGTCTGTGCGTGAGGGTGTCAGCACTGTAAAAGGTCCTAAAGATTGTACAAACAAGAACATAGTGAATTGCAGCTCTATAGCTGTCCGTGGATGTAGGTTTTTATAACCGAACCACGTAAAAATCCTCCTGTGCCGATTTATATTATAGCGTACTGTTATATTTCTTATAACTGCATACCTCTAGAACTCTCACTTTGAGTATCACACCCTTGTCGATTAGCAAATGAAGTTGAAAAATTTCTCAATAGAATAATTTTTTAATACCTTAAAAATAATTAAAGAGAAAAATAATAATTTTGTGAAATTTATTTTTTAAATTAATATTAAAAGAAAAATGGAAAGTACCCGACAAAATTAGTCTAAATAGTTAAACTCTTATAAGAACTTTTATAATTTTCTTAAACTTTTCAAATATGATTTTAGAAATTTGAAAGGGAAGTTATCCTAATTTTCTTTTTTAACAAATAAATATATAATTAACTGATTAAATTAGTGAGTAACGTAAATAAAAGAAGTTCATGAATGATGCTGACTTTACATCTAAATTTTAATACTATGGTTAACTCCATTGCTTACACTAGCTAGTGTAGAACGATCTTTCAACTTCTTCAGTGTAGAAATTTCGAGCCCTCAGTAGTTGAGATGACTTGTGATTACGTGAGTTCTTATCATGTACATTAATTATATTATTACTTCGAATAAATTCTGTTAATGATTTTTAATTGTTAATTAAATTCAAAAAAATAGAAATATTCTATTTATATCCCATCAATGACCTAAAAAGTAACCTAGAATCCTGATATTTAATCACAAATAATTACATATGAGCATGTAAGGATTATTTTGTTCCTTATATTTTTAATAAATTTTTTTAGCAATCACCATATGTAATAATAATAGTATATTAGTGAAGCTGAAGCAGGAGCCGACCTTAGTGAAGCTGGGCCAGGGTGTAGCCCAGTCTAGATTTTTGATAAGAATTTCCATACAGCAAATTTTTCATCCAAATGTTTGACTGGGGTCTCATGTAATCCCTTGAATTTTAGAAATATACACAAAAACCCTAAATGTTAACAATGAAAGCGAATTCAAACTAAAGCCCATAAGCGACGCATATTATGCATCTCTTTTTCATATAAAGTATCCATTATCTTAATTCTAAATTTTAAATTAAAAATAAAATAATAAGATATGATTTTGAGAATTTTTAAATAATAAAAAAAATTTTTAAAGTTATTTAAAATTAAAAAACAATGTGCTTCAGTAATAGACTTTTTATATTAGATTTAATTAGGGCTTAATTTATATCGCCATAACAGTTTTATTACCAAAATATTCATATAATAAATAAAACGCTTGAAAAAAAGGAAATTTGAAACAAAAAAAGAGAGATTTTTCCGTTACTTCGCTGAAAGAAGAAAAAAGAAGTTGGATCAAAAAGGAAGAAAGGGCTTACGATGAGCTTTCAATTCGGGCAAAAGCCATACACAACCATGTGGTTTACTAAAAGAACTACTTTTTACCTTTTGTTGCAGTTAATTTTTGTAATAATAATTATTAATTTCTTGAGAGTGTATATTAAAGAAAAATCAACATTAGTGCATAAAAAAGATGGGTAGAGAGAATTTATTTTTATTTTCAAAATTAAGAAGGGATATATTATTATTATTATTATTATTATTATTATATTTGTTGAGAAATTTACTCTATTCGCGGAAGCGCTCTATCCAAGATCTTAACAGAATTATGATGAAAAATGAACAAAGAAAAATAAATAAGACAAGCAACATCAGATTTGTAGTGGCTCGACCAATCAAGCCTTTGTCCACTTTGGAGATATAAGCAACATTTTTATTCAATCAATAATAAAGAAAATTGCAAGAATACGAGCAATAATTACAAAAGATTTCAAGCCTTACAACCTTCCATACATATTCCCAAAGATAATCACCAATATGTGATATATGCTTCCAAGGAAAAAATAACCAAGAAGAACTCCTCGGATACCAGATCTCTGACATGATTATCTCTCTAACACAACACCCCAATGATACCACACTTATGGTGTTTGTTTACAAAAGATGCCAAACCGTGGACCTCCAGGATCAACTCCCACACGTTGCCAACTTTTTTTCTTCCAAGGTGTTTGAAACGTTTTCTACTGTCTTCTCTTCTTGTCGTATTTTTCACTCATATGAACAACACTTATGTATAGGTTATTGAGTTTATTTTCTAGTCTAACAATGATTCATAGTTCAGAAGTATAATCAAAACTTTTTCTATTTCAGTTTCCTTGTCAAATTATAATTATCCAATATTATCCTATTAAAACAAATTGCAATCAAACTTAACTTCCTAGTTTGATGTAAATTCCAATTTGTTTTAATTCTAATATAGAAACAAATCATATATTACCTAATACTCTAAGAAGACAAAACCACAATAATAATAATATTTTCTAAATTTTTTAAAATGATATGCAATAAAATGTATTAATTAATATGCATTTCTAAAAAATATTTTCTAAAAACAAAAACAGAAAAAGGTTTTCTTGGAAATGCAACTATATTTAAAATTGTTAGCCCTTTAAGAAAGGATCCAAGTGGCATGCTTAGATAATGAAATTATTTCAATAACCTAGAGTTGCCTATAAAATCAAAGTTTGTGACATGATTATTATTAAACTAAAAATTTTCACAATTTTGTAATTTACAAATGATTTACTATGATTTTTTTTTTTTTAAAGATAGGTTGCTGAGTTAGTAGATGAGTAGTTCTATTTAGCCCCTATTTTTTCTCTCATCACACCCGACTTCTAATTCAATAAGGGTATAATTACAACTTTAAATTGTAAAAATTTATTATTATCTCCCATATTAAATTTTAACTATTTTCATTTCCTTAAATAAAGACCTTTTTGACTTTAATGATATATATCTTTTTGTTTTTTCAGTTTAATAGTTCATTGAATTGTTATTTGATCTTCTTGGTGTTTGAATTCTTTTTCTTTTGTTCAATATTTTTATATCATTGTAGTTCTTAACTGAACGAATTATTAAACAAAATCATGATTTGAATGCTAATCAATTGTTTACTTTTATCTTATTGAATTATCTAAATCCATATAAACAAAATAATTAATCAAATTATATTTTAATATTGGTGTTTAAAAGGGATATGATAATATGGATAATCCAGTGTCTGTTTAATCCAGGGGTGTTCAAAATCCAATCTAATCCAATCCACCCAAACCAATCGATTAAATCTAAACCGATCCAATTTTGATTAGATTTGATCAATTGATAGATTGGAATTTTTGAAAACCTAATTAATTGGATTAGATAACGGATCCTAATGTAAAAATCCATGATACACTGATCCAATCTAAGTAATAGATAATAAAATTAACTATGTAATATCAAAAAATTAAAATTAATATTTGATGATAATTGATATAATGCATCTGTGCTATGTATAATTGGTAAGTATAAATATAACTTAGTTATTATTAATTTTTTTATTTAATGAATTGTTTTTTCATGTCAATTATATTTATCTCAATATAAAAACTATCAATTACTTACTAATTAGTTATTTATGTTTGCAGGCATTCTTTAATATGCATGGATGACATTAAGTTAACACAATTATGCAGTAATAAATTTTGCCAAGTTACTTATTATGCAAATCAGCTTATTGCATGGAGTCTTATAAATTTATTTAAATTATAATATTTGTAGTGGAATGAATTAAATTTTTATTGTTATTTTATTTATGAGCATCAATCAATTTATAAATGAATTTTTGTTTATTACGTTATGATTTACCAATATTTTAATTTGTTTGGTAACTCTATGTTATCATTATCTTTATATAATATCACATTAACTTGTGTCTTTTTATTGGATCTTATTAGAATTTTTATTTTTCATTTTTTTAAGGTTCAGATTAGATCGAATTGAATTGGATTGGATTAGATTTCAATCTTTGATTGTATTGGATTGAATTGAAAAATCTCTAAACTGATCATTATTGGATTAGATTGGTTATTAGCTAAATCCATCGTATCCAAACCGATGAACACCCCTAGTTTAATTTAAGTTATTTTATCTATTGAAACTTATAAAGAAAGAAATATACATTAACTTTAACCTAAAATAAAATGCAAAGAAATTGAAGTTGCATGAGAGGGAGAGATGAAGTTAATAAGGTAAGAAGGAAAATACGAGAAAGAGGCAAGAGATATATAAGGAAAAAATAAAAGTTTTATTAAGTCGATCTGCTTGATATTAATTATCTAATATATTATATTTTTGTTACAAATTTATCCTCATTTAATTTTGAAATGAGGGCTAATGAGATTAAATGTGGGGGCCGAATAGAACTAGTCTTAGCAAATATTAAGAAATCTTATTTAGTTTCTTGGGGTGGTCCATCTTTCAAGATGGATTACCTCTTCAATTGGACCAAAGAATGGCAAGTCCATGAGCATTGCCAACCCATTTAAGATTTTTTTTTTTAAGTAATGTGCACAATGTGTATAACTAAATATGAACATTTAACAAGGCGCACAACATGAAACATGGAAGAATTCTTTTACAATACGCATGAATGTGTTTTATGGATATTGCAACAAATAAAAAATAATAATAATTACGATATTTGTTGATTTATTTCATTAATAATTTGATCCCTCAATAAAGAAAATGACCTTTGTTGGTTCTAGAAGTGCATGTGCATTACACATGAGTATTTTGTCATCATGTGATAAAAACATTAAATATGTATATTTTTCTAATCTCATTTATTATATATATATGTGTGTGTGTGTATTTTGTATTAGGGGAATTTTAATTAAAATATGATAAGTTTTGATATGTTATCCTAGTTGAATAGGAATAAGTTTGGATTTGGAATCCTAGTTGAATAGAAAGTTTTATATTTGTATTAATTATCTCTTATTAGATTAGGATATTATTTAAGTATTATAGTTTACTTAGGAGAAGTGTATTATCACTTCCTATAATGTTTGATTGTTATCCAAACTTTCCTTATGAGTTTTATTGAGATTCTACAGGATTTTGACAAGGATTACAATTCATATCAAATATTATATAAAGCTATCTTGATAGCTTTTGGTGGAATCAATTCAAGGCATTCAACGCAAATTGAGATAGAGCAATCAAGAGCAAGTTTGAGTGCGTTTTTTATCTGTTTTTTTGTCTTATATAAAGCTTTAGGCTTTGGCTAATTGTTATAGATCGTGTGAGCTTAAGGAAGTTGAGTAATCATATGTATCTGTACCATTTACGGATCTGTACCAGTTACGGGTGTTATGTTATTCTTAACTACATGTAGTTAAGATAATCGTGACAGAAAAAGAGCAGCATTAGAAGAGTGTGTAAAGGACTATGGTTGTGATCGGCGTTGATCAAGTTTACATAGATTAGGTTAGTGAGTGAGCGGGTGTCTACTACTATAAAGAGTCCTTAATCGAGAGTAAACACATACAACATAGTAGATTGCAACTCTTGTTGCCAGTGGATGTAGGTTGGTTATAACCGAACCACATAAAAATCATGTTCCGATTTACATTACAATTTTCTATTATATTATTCGTAACTTCCATACGCTGCAAAACCCAACAACCTTATTATTATTTTTTTAAAATAATTCATTTCAAAATATAAAATTAAGATCTACATAAGGTTGAATTTCATTTTCCATTGTTGTTGATGTTCAACAAAGCTATAACAAATGATTTGTGGAGTTAATACCAATTACTACCCCTATCATTTTATAAAAAATCACTTAGATGTAACTTTTGAAAATTTAATCGACTACTAGCAGACCATTTGCAAAATTCATCAAAATAACTCTATAGCTAACAGATTTTGTCAATTGACTAAATAATAGGATTTTAATTACTTTTTTGCTCTTTTGTTTATTTTAAAAAATGCATATGTATAATAAAATAAACTTTGGATAAAGAAACAACTAGTATACCCTTGATGAGTATTATATTTAAACATGACATTATTTGTAATTACAAACCTTATTTTCCTACCAAAATACCCTTGATATGAAAAATCAAGAGTGGACTAGACTTAGCAATAGGCTATGTTAGAATGGTTTTGCTCGTTTCGTATTCGTGGCATGTTAAATTATCTTAATTCAAATACGACCTGTTAACTTATTAGGTCTAAATCTTATAATCCAATTCCGACTGTTAACTTAATGTTTGCCCGAATCTAACCTATTAAATCTGTTTTTTTTTTTAAGTTAGATAACAATATATGTAATATGATTTGCATAAATTCTAAACATAAAATATAACTAATAGTTTATAAATTTAATATCTAACAAATATTTTGAAATCAACTGAAATATCCAAATTTAATCTAATATGAAAATATAAACAAAGTTTTGTATCCAACATCATTTAAAGGTTCATCTAAAACATATTTAAGATAAACAACTAAAAATGTCCAATTATTCAATAATTTTTTAAAATAAAATAGGACATTCTATAAGTTTCTTCCTTGTATCTCCTATCAAAATGTCATCTCCTATCAAAATGTCATACTCGTACACCCACACATCTAAAAAACATATGACGTAACTGTATTAGATAAAACTAGTTTGATATTGTACCGTGTTTGGGTTTATCCTACAAAAAACCGTTTCACACGTTGAATCTGTTAATATTAAGGATAATTTATTTAATTTATTTATAATACATAAAAAATAATTAAATGTAGCAAATTATTACAAATACTATTTTACAACTATTTTTTTAAATAAATTATCCTTAATATTAACAGGTTCAACGTGTGAAACGGTTTTTTGTAGGATAAACCCAAACACGGTACAATATCAAACTAGTTTTATCCTGTTAATCTATTAATGATTCGATCCGATAATATTATATTCAAAACATGTATTTATCGAATAGATTCATGTTGTATTAACGAGTCGTATAAAATTTCTTAGGCCTAGAGTAGACTATTATGTGATCGTACTATATAAAAAAAGGAGAAAATAAATCATAAAAACACAATAATTAGTTACCGTAGCATGTCAAAAAAATTAAAATCACCTAATTCATGTATGCAATGGAATAATATGATAAAACTATATGTTATTACATGTTTTTTATCATTATACTCAATTTTTTAAAAAAAAACCCATTTTTCCCCAAATACAAGTTCTCTAAGTTTTAATAAATAATCAACTTATCCAAACGATCTAAGATTTTACTTGGGCTTCCTAGGAATATGTATCTAATACCATATAAAACTTCATAGCATTCTAAATTTGGTAAGGACTGTAAATAATTTAAGTTTTTAGAGACAACATTTCCATCTTACAATATTTAAGACCTAACCTTGTTTTATTCAAAAATATATAACACTTTATAAAGAGTTCCTAAAATCATAAAACTCTTGAGATTTAAACAAAATATAAAGCCAAACAAATTTGCTAAATTCATAATTTTTTGGGACCTCTGGGTGCCTTAAATAATTTTTCTAATACTAATAACCCGTAAAGAAAATGAAATACCAACATTGCATACTCAACTTCAAAAATTCATAAAAAAGTTGAATACTTAACATTTTTGAGATTTTATACAAACTCTTGAGATGTCTACTTTTAACATATCTAAACTTGAAAATCAAAATCAAAGCAAGATAATTGCAGAAAGTTTAGAAATCCTATACTATTGACTACAAAAGCCTAGAGTTGATTAAGATTATTTATACAAGTTTATTAATTAGAAAAGTAAAAAGTCTAAACTGCCCTCTTGTTGTTACACTTTCTGACGGTGTTAATACTCAAGGACTTATTTGATGAATTTTATTAAAGATTGTGTTCTTTCTACTTAAATTTTCAAAAGTTACATACCGTGTGATCACATGCACTTATTCAATAATTTCAACTTCTACATGCAATCTAAATGAAGAATTTGTTTTATTTTGGAATTTATGGGTCTACATAGCAACAGTAGAATTCTTAAGTTTTGGAAAATGCTTGGGCCTCTACTTTTATAGATATTGCCAAAAAAATGTGAAGAAGAAAGCTAAATTATCATATTCATGACACGAATTTAGCTATGATACAATTGTTATACCATACAACTTTAAAAAATAGTCAATAATGTAAAAAAAATCATAAATATTTATATAAAAATTGTAAATACAACTTTATTAATTCTTTTATAACTTTTATACATTTACAACTTTTGTATAGATATTTACGATCTTTTACACATCATTTGCAATTTTTGAAGTTATTATACAGTATAACAACTGTACCATAGTGGACATCGAATGATACGTCACTATCATAGCAAAACCTTTGAAATTATCAAATCACTTCGGCATCTCATTTTATCCAATTTTTCATTTTAATTTTTTTCTTAAGTTCATAATTAGAAAATGAATTTTTATTACATAGTTTATAAAATCTTATTGAAAATTTATTTAATTTATTTTAGTGAAAAATAAATCCGCCCCCCCCCCCCCCCCCCCTAAAGAGGTAACTTGCATGAATTCTGGATGTGTTGAATAACAAAACGTAACCATATACATTTTCGGTTGGCCTCATGCAATTCAAGTATTTAAGAGTGGTTAGAAGAAGTAGCAACCAAACTCTGTTTAGTAGATCGCCATGAAATTACGGTCCCATTAAAAGTGAAAACATATCCAGTTTGTGATCGAGCTTTATAGGGATCAGGTAAATAGCTGGCATCAGCATATCCTACCAAGCCAGGATTTTTAGAAGGCTCATATGAAAAAAATAATCCTAGATTAATAGTTTCTTGAAGATAACAAAAAATATATTTGATCCCCTTCCAATGCTTCTTATGGGTGCAGAACTAAACCTTGCTAACAAATTAACTGCAAATGCAATATCAGGTCTAGTACATTGCACCAAATACATTAATGCACCTATAGCGTTCAAATATGATACTTCAGGACCAAGTAACTATTCATCATCCTCTTTAGGACGGAATGGATCATTTTTATGATCAAGGGATCTAACAACCATTGGGGTACTCAATGGATGAGCCTTATCCATGTTGAACTGTTTCAAAATCTTTTCTGTATATGCTGATTGGTAAACAAGTATGTCGTCAGAGTTATGATCGATTTGTAGGCCAAGATAGTATTTCGTTTTCCCTAAATCTTTCATTTCAAATTCTTTCTTCAAATATTCAGCAGCATCTTGGATTTTTTCAAGAGTTCCAATTAAATTCATGTCATCGACATATACTGCTATAATAACAAAACCAGATTCTGACTTCTTTATAAACACATAAGGGCATATGGGATCATTAATGTACTATTCTTTAATCAAGTATTTACTAAGGTGATTGTACCATATTTTCCCTGATTGTTTCAATCCATATAAGGATATCTGTAACTTAAGTGAATACATACTCCTTGGTTGTGTTTTAATTGCTTCAGGCAATTTAAATCCTTTAGGGAGTTTCATATATATATATATATATATATATAATCTAATTGACCATACAAGTAAGTAGTTATCTCATCGATAAGGCGCATGTGAAGTTTTTTCGAGACTGCCAAACTGATCAAATATCTAAAAGTGATAACATCCATTACTAGGGCAAAAGTTTTGTCAAAATCAATACCCAGTCTCTGAGAAAAACCCTGAGCTGCTAGCAGGGCTTTATACCTAACAATCTTATTATTCTCATTTTGTTTTCTAGTAAATACCCATTTATATCCAACGGGGTTGGCATCATTAGGCGTTTGGACTACAGGTCCAAAAACTTCACGTTTGGCCAAAGAAGATAATTCTACTTGAATTGCTTCTTTCCATTTAGGCCAGTCATGCCTTTTTCTACATTCATCCACTGTGTGTGATTCAAAGTCATTATTCATAATATTAGTGGCTACTGCAAATAAAAATACATTGTCAATGACAATTTCATTACGTTTCCATATTTCTCTAGTATAAGCATAATCAATAGAAATTTTCTCATTTTTAAATTTAGGTGTCACTTCAGAGACATGTGTTTCATTAACAACTTGTGCCTCTTCAGGGGCAGGTGTCTCATTAGAAACATTTGTTGCTTCAGGAGACAATTGAATTCTTTAGCTCGATCATTATTTCCATCAGGACCGTTATTAATCATTTTTCTTTTTTGAGGGATGGTATCTTTTGATCCAAGGGGTCTGCCATGTTTATGGCGTGCAACAGTTTGATTATTCATCGTTGCTTGAGGGGTTTGCCCAATAGGAATCTCAATTCGAGCTGGTGTATTAGCAGCATGTATATATGACTTTGTAATCTTAGTTGTATCAGTAAAGGCATTCGACATCTGCTTAGCGATATTTTGAAGATGTATTATCCTTTGCACTTCATTTTCACATTGAGGTGTGTCAGGATCAAGATGAGACAATGTTTCCACATTCCAAGAAAGTTATGGATTTCTTTCAGAAGGCACATAACCAACTTCAGCAGGCATTTTCTTCTCCCCTAAAGGTGAAAAAAACTGTCTCATCAAAATGACAATCTGCAAATCGTGTAGTAAGAATATCACCCGTTATGGGTTCCAAATATCTTATAATAGATGGAGAATTATAACCAACATAAATCCTTAATCGGCATTAAGGTCCTATATTTGTCCGCTTTGGGGGAGCAATGGAGACTTGTATGGTACAACCTAAAGTTCTTAGATGAGATATATTGGGTTGTTGGCCAAGTACAAGTTGTATTGGTGAATATTCATGATAAGCAGTTGGCCTTAATCTGATCAATGACACAACATGTAAAATAGCATAGCCCCAGGCAGATGTTGGCAACTGTGTTCTTAACAACAAAGTTTGTGCAATTATCTGCAATCACTTTAAGTGACTCTGCCAAACCATTTTGGGCATGGACAGATGAGATAGGATGCTCAATATCAATTCCAACGGACATATAATAATCATAAAAAACTTTTTATGTAAACTCACCATTATCCAAACGTATAGACCTAATAGGATAATCTGGAAAATGTGTCCGTAATTTTATAATTTGAGCAACTAGTTTGACAAATGCAATATTTCTAGTTGATAACAAACATACATGAGACCACTGTGCAAAAGCATCAATTAGGACTATAAAATAATGAAAAGGTCCACTCGGTGGATGAATAAATCCACATATATCCCTTTGGATTCTTTGTAAAAATGATGGAGATTCTTGACCAATCTTAGAGAAAGATGGTCTAACAATCAATTTTCCTTGCGAGCAAGTGATACAAGTAGTTTCATTGGACAGAAGGATTTTTTGATTCTTTAGTGGGTGTCCATTTGTATTCTCAACAATTCTACGTATCATTGTTGATTTTGGGTGACCAAGACGGTCATGCCATAACATAAAAGTCTTACGATCATTAAACTTTTGGTTCTTAAATGCGTATGTTTTAATGGTCCTTATATATGTATAATATAACCTAGAAGAGAGAGCTTCAAGCTTCTATAATATTAACTTCTGTCCTAGGACATTTGAGGTAATACAAAGGAATTCAATATTATTTTCACAAGATGTCTCAATATGATATCCATTATGTCTTATGTCTTTAAAACTGAGCAAATTTGTTCTGGATTTGCTTGAGTATAAGGCATTATTAATATTCAACTTAGTATCGTTTATCAATATTATTGTGGCTCCTCTGGAGCCCTTAATCAAGTTTACGGACCCTGATATAGTGCTAACCTTTACTTCCAGAAAGGTTAAATTTAGAAAATATTTTTTGTCTTTAAGAATAGTATGTGTGGTTGCACTATCAACTAGGCACAGATTTCTATCATTTTTAGACAAAGAGAAAGTCTTGATGTCCATTCCCTTTTATTACAAAAGTTTACATTAGATATGACTTTATGAGAAACAAAAGTACATCAAAAGTGTTCATAACAAAAGTACATAAAAGATACATCAAAGTAAAAATACATCAAAGCAGGACATCATTACAAAATATAACAAAAAGTGAGAAAGTAACAATTATTCAGTTGGTTGGGGCATTTTCATTAACCATTATCTGGCCAATAGCTTTATCTGAACTAGGAAAGAAATTTGAGACATCAAAATTAGTGTGACCTACTGGGTCATTTATTTAGTTTGTCTCAACATTCTTCCCTTTATTTTTTATGGACGCTTGATACAGATCAATTAAATGCTTTGGTGTACGGCAAGTGCGTGACCGATGGCCCTTCGTGCCATATCTATAGCAAGTACTTTCATTGCTTATTTGTGGCTTGGGTTGATGACTTTTTCCTTTGTCATATGTCGAGTCATCTCTGTTCCACTTCTGGTGGTTCGGTTTAAATTTCTTTAAATAGCCACCTCTAGGTTGAAAATTTTTTCTGCCATGGCCACGACTGCTCTTGCCACCACAGTTATTAGCTGACATAGCATTCCCTGAAGGGAATGCTGTAGATCCAGTGGGCGTAATTGATGATTTTTTAATAGGATTTCATTGTTTTGCTCAGCAACCAAAAGACATGATATCAGCTCAGTGTATTTCTTAAATTTGCGCTCCTGATATTATTACATCAGGATCATGTTGGAGGGGTAAAATGTAGATAGTGTTTTCTCTAACATCTCCTCTTTAGTAACAGTTTGTCTCCAGTACCTCAATTGAGATACAACTCTGAACATGACTGAGTTATATTTGCTTATCGTTTTGAAATCCTGAAGTCTCAAATTCTACCATTGGAAGCCCTTAGCAATATTATTGTTCTTTGCTGACCAAATCTCTCTTTCAAATTGTTCCAAAGAACTAATGGATCAGTTATAGTAGTATATTCAGATTTTAGACCTTTATTTAGATGATGACGTAATAATATCATGGCTTTAGACTAATCTTGCGGGAATGTAATGTTTCTATTTGTTATTGTGTGTCCGATACCCATGGAGTTAAAGTGAAGTACAATATCATCAGCCAAATTTGAATAATTGTCTCCATTATGTAACAATGGCTCAAACATCAACCTTTCAAAACTTGCCATTATCTATTAATCAAAATGAACAAATTTAATCATTAGGAATCAGAACTTCAAGTTCTGAGTTGGATTAATCTTGACACTTTAAATAATAGCATGATAACTATAAATAAAGTGTAATTAATAAAATAAATGCAGTTTTATCATACTAATAATATCATGTTAGGAACAAGTAATATAAATTAATTGCCAAAAAACTTAAAGTCGCGACCAAGCAAATTTAGGCCAGAAAACTTTAAGTCGCGATGGTAAACAAATAAATTTGAAAATTATGATAATATATAATAATCAATAAATTTAACATTTAATTGCTAGAAAACTTAAAGACACAACCAAATAAATTTAGGTCAGAAAACTTTAAGTTACGACTTAAATAAATAAATTCAAGATGTAAATGATAAAATGATAACGTAAGCAATATAAGAGAAACATTAACATGATAAAGTAAGATAGATAATAAGATGATTTTAATATTATAAAACTAACCTTATTTTTTGATGTGGAAGATCCAATATAATGATAATCATAAAGCATACTCATAAGATAGTTAACATATGAAAGTTCTGGAGGTATGCATTTATAAATAACAACATAGTCAACTGTAATGTAAATTGGCACAGGAGGATTTTTACGTGGTTTGGTTATAAAAACCTATGTCCACAGACAGCTATAGAGCTGCAATTCACTATGTTCTTGTTTGTACAATCTTTAGGACCTTTTATAGTGCTGACTCACTCTCACGTACAGACCTAATCTTTGACAAACAAAATCTTCGTAAAGATCCTAAATACTAGTGACACTGCTCACTCTCTGTCACAGATAACTTAACAGAACACTGTTAAGTTACACATAATACCCGATGTCTGACACAGAATTACTTAAACACTCAACCCTCAGGTTATCCTAAGTGTCTACTAATTAACTCAGACTTAAACAACAACTCATATACGATTTTTTAACTCTCATACATGAAAACAAAGACTCAATGAATCATAAATATTAAGACATTCCTTTGCGTCAAAGCTTTTCTCTCATAAAGTCATGGAATGTCATGATGAACAATCAACAACCTCTCTTGCGCAAAAGATCTTGCTACCGACTTTTTCATACATCAATATATATTGAGAGATCTTGATACAATCTTCCTAAAAGTCCTGTAGGGATCTCAATCAAGATCACATTCAGATTAGGATAAAATAAAATAGGAAATACTTTATAGTTAATCTCCTAAAGTAATAAGGATATATTAACTATCTTCCTATTTTAATTAGGATACAAAATATTATCCTGATGAAGAGAGATAATTATCAAAATACTTCTTATAATAATTATCTAGAAACAGTAAACTAGGAATAAAATATTTTAATTACTTTTATCACAGGTTAACCAAAATTTGAACATGTGTATGTCACATGTTTGACGTTAACACCAACAATCTCCCCCTTTTTGGCAACTTGTGATGAAAGCATTCAACTATTTCTAAGAACAACACATGATAAGTTAGATATCACTGAAAGTCATCATGAACCATAAGACATACAAATACCCCATGCAAATAAATAATCAGAAATATATTGTGAATCACATAACAGCACACTGTCACGATATATATGACTGAACACAGTACTAAGTGAAGTTTCACTAGTACACACAAATCCTGCAGAACAAATGAAAATGCATGTTAAACATAGTTGCATTCAAAATCATCTACAACATTTATTCAATGTACTGATGCAGATTATCACTATGCAACAAACCATTCAAGTGCACACAACATATAACAGAGTCATTCTCCCCCTCACTTCTTACTTATTCCTTTGAGAAACAAGTAACACAAAAACAAAATTAGTAAGCAGAGGGAATAAAACAAAAAGTAGTTCAGAACAAAATAAAAATAGGTAGTTCAGAGCAAATAGAATTCAGAGCAAATAGAAATTCAAAGAAAATTAGCCAAGGTCAGCTAAGTTAAAGTGTGTCTCCCCTGTGATCTCATGATCTCCCCCTTGATATATGATCGTTCTCCCTCTTGATTTCAGCACAAGTGGCCAAAATCTAACTGAGTTTGGGAGACTTTCTGAGAGGTGGTGAGGTAGAGCTGCCAGGGCGTTTGATAGATTTGTGAGCCACATGTTTAATCATGCGTTTAAGGGTAGAGGTTGGCTGATCAGAGGGAACTTGTTTTGTTGCAGCTGCAATTGGTGCTGTTGGTGTAAAAGGAGCTGTTCTTGAAGGAACTTCAGTAGTATCCGAGGAAGTGGCTGTGACTTCAGCAACTACTCTGCGTATCTCCCTTTCGATTCATTTTGCACTTGTTTCAATGTGTTGAGCAGGTGGTTGGAAAGATGGAACTGGTGACTCAGGTGCTGGCAGAGGAGGTGATGGTGGATGAGGTTCTTCTTCAGCTGCTGTAGGTTTAGGAATGTCCAGGGATTCTTTCTCAGCAAGTGGTGAAGGTTGTTTCATTCAGAAATCTGTTTTTGTTGGTTCATCTGAATCAGATTAATCTTGCAAAGTGGGAGCTGATTTTTCTGGGTTTTGCTTCTTCTGATCAGATGATTTCTTCACCAGTTTCAGTTTCTTCTTTCCCTTTCGGATATTTCCCTTGATAGAAGCCTTGTGTGATTTTTCTTTTGACTTCTGTGCTGCTATTTTATTTTTCTTAACAGCAGGTTGTGCAGCTAGACTTGATGAACTTGGAGCTGCTACTTCAGGTTGTGCTTCAATGGTGTCTGGTATGTCAGCAGCTGGTGGTTCTGGAACCACAGGTTCAGGTTCAGGTTCAGGTGCCATAGAATATGGTGCTGTGGACTGAAACTGTCCAAGAAACTGAGCTTCCTACACAGATTGCTTATGTTTGATGTCTTTCAAATCCTACAAAATATCTGTCAAAGCAGAATTGATCAATTCAAATTTCTCTTCAACAAATTTCAATTGATTTTTCCTGACTCTCGTGGGTTTAGGTTTAGGTGCAGGCAAATCAGTTTGATCATGCAATCGTTGAAGGAATCCCTTGGTAATAGACTTAGACATAACTTCAGTTTGTTCACTAGAACTCACAGGAATGTTGTTCTGAGCAAGTATGCCTTGTATCAAACAGGGGAACACAAGCAGGTAGTAATCTGAGTGATAGGAACCAATTTGGACAATTGTTCTATATGCTAACAGTCCAAAGTTGACTGGTCTATTAGTTCCTAAACAAAAGAGAAGTTTCATTCTATCCTCCCTAATCTGATTTTGATGAGTAGAAGGAAGCCAATTAAACTGAGCTATCTTGTGTAACACTCGTTATTTCTTCCTAAGAAATTTCTGGTCAAGACCATATTTGGGTTTCCACTTGATATCTGTTCGACCAGTAACTTCCTTAATTATTTCTTCCATGTTATATTCTTCATCTACAGAATGCATCCTGCCTATTGGAATGTCCAGAAAAGAGTTTATGATATTGGGAGAGAATTTCACAAACTTCCCCCGACAGTAGACTTTATGATAATGAAAACTCTTAGGATCATCAATGGCACTTGATATGTTAGCATAGAATTCTTGAATCAAAGCTTTTATAGGAGGAAGAAAATTTGATACCGTTTGAGTCCAATAGTTGGACTCAATCATCTCATCGACACCATATGTGTTGAAGTCCGAGAGTATCACTGGCCTTTCCAAATGTAGCTTCCTTTGTGAAGTAATCTCATCAAACTCCTGTTTGATTGCCGCAGTGAGAAATTTGTTGTATTTTGGCTTGACCTTGTCCTTAATCTTCTTCACTGGTACTCGTTCATCCTCACTCATGGCTATATCGACTGCTCTTGTTGCCTGTTTGTGTTGCGTAGGAGGCGACTAACTGCTGTTACTACTGTCATGACTGGAGCCGCTTGAAGAAGAAGCACTGGCTGTCAAGTTTGATGATGCAATGGCTAGGGTTTTGAAATTGCAAAAAGTTTTTAAAACAGAGACAGAGAGCCAAACACGTAAGACAGGGAAGCAACTATGGATAAGGGATTATATGAACAGGAGAAGCCCAAAAATTATTGTTATATATACTAGGCCGATTTTAAAGAAATTTTTTATTTTCATCAAAAATTAATTAATGCTCTCCTTTCCAAAAAAAAAAACTATTTAATAACTCCCTTCAAAACACTTTAATTCAAATTTGAATTAAATTCAAATAAGGAATACTGATAGAATAAGGACTCCCGCCATTGAGACTTCTCCCCCTTAGTGTAACGATGCTGACATGGCAATATGGACACACAAGTGACTTAATTTTGGAAAAGCACTTAGAACACTGTTATGAAAAACGTAACAGAACACCGTTAACAATATTATAACAGTAATATCTGAATTATCATATTTTTCATTCTAAGAAAGCATGATTTTTAGAGCTGAGTAATTCACACATTAAATTTTATTTTGAATCTATTAAGTGGACAACTTGAGCATGCTTCTTACACACACAAAAGTTAGTCTCAATGTGAATTTGATAATTAATACAGTAGCTTTCACACGTGTATAGAGGTAACCCTTTTCCATTTAAGTGGGTGACCTCATCATATTTCTTAAATACAATGAAGTTACTCTCAATGGATGGCTTTCATACATCATATACTGGTAGCCCTCTCTGTATTTTCATTATTAAACCAGTATTTAATTATTCACACAATTTTTATATCACAACTCAAAACATGCTAATTTAGAAAGAAATTTATGATACTACAGATATGAATAACATAATAGAATACTGTGTTCATTCATATAACTGACAGATACCTAAGACTTTTCGTAGATTTTCAAACCTTGTTGTATCCAATGCCTTAGTGCAACAAGTCAGCCAATTGTTTATCTGTGGAGATGTACTCAATGTGTATCACCTTAGATTCTACTATTTCCCTTATAAAATGGTATCTAATATCAATGTGTTTTATTCTAGAATGTTGAACAGGATTTTTGAAAATATTTATGGCACTAGTATTATCACAAAACACAGTTATAGGCTTTTGTTTAATACCATAATCACTCAACATTTACTTTATCCATAACAGTTGCGTACAATAACTCCCTGCTACTATGTATTCGGCTTCAGCTGTAGACAAGGAAATTGAATTCTCCTTCTTGTTGTGCCAAGAAACCAAGTTAGTGCCAAGATAAAAACAACCTCTTGAAGTACTTTTTATGTCATCTGCATTTCCTTCCTAATCTGCATCACTAAACCCTGCAAGACAATCATTTGTGTCTTTAGAAAATCATATTCCATAATCATATGTTCAATATACATACCTGATGATTCTCTTTACTGCTGCAAGATGTGATTCTTTAGGATTTACTTGAAACCTTGCACAAAGTCCTACACTAAAGTTCAAATCTAGTCTGCTTGCTGTGAGGTAAAGTAGGCTGCCAATAATGTTTCGGTATAAGCTTGCATCAACTTTTTTCCCTGCATTATCTTTTGAAAGTTTTAGATTAGTACTGATAGAAGTTTTCATTGGTTTTGAATTCTCAAGTCCAAACTTCTTTACAAGATTTTTGACATATTTTGATTGAGATATAAATATCCCATCATTCATTTGTTTAACCTGCAATCCAAGAAAGAAATTTAATTCTCCTACCATGCTCATCTCAAACTCTTCCTGCATTAACTTAATAAACTCATTAATTTTGCTTTTGTTAGTTGATCCGAAAACAATATCATCAACATATGTTTGAGTAACAATAAAATAGTTAGATGCATGTTAGATGAACAAAGTCTTATCATTGCTGCCTCTTTTATAACTTCTGTTGATTAAAAAATTTGTCAACCTTTCGTACCAAGCTCTAGGAGCTTATTTCAAACCATACAAAGCTTTGTACAATTTGTACACAAAATCTGGATGTTTAGGATCTTCAAATCATTTAGGCTGTTCAACAAAAACTTCTTTATTGAGATAACCATTTAAAAATGCAGTTTTAACATCCATTTAATACAACTTAAAATCAAGCAAACAAGCAATTGCAAGTAGTAATCTGATTGACTCAAGTCTAGCTATAGGTGCAAAGGTCTCATCAAAGTCTATGCCTTCAACTTGTGTGTAACCTTGTGCAACTAGCCTAGCTTTATTCCTTACTACTTGACCACTTTCATCAGTTTTATTTTTGAATATCCATTTAGTTCCAATGACATTTGTATTTTCTGGCCTAGGAACTAGTTCCCACACTTCGTTCCTTTTAAACTGATTAAGTTCATCTTGCATAGCTTGAATCCATACTTAATCTTTTAAAGCTTCTTTCACATTTTTTGGTTCAACTAAAGAAACATAACATGCAAACCTTACCTGATTTCTTACCTTGCTACGGGTTTTCATCATACTATCAGGTGTTCCAATGATAGAACTTGTTGGATGTGCCTTTTGAATCTATGTGCGTGGATCTTTTCTATCTTCATCATTCTGGATAGAATTTCTGTTCAAATCTGAGTTGTCAGATGTTACTGTTACGTCTGGTGTAACAGCAGCTATTTCCTCCTTCATAACAGCATCTTCCTTTTTACTACTGTTTGAATCTGATTTTTCTGTATCTACTGTGAAGCTGGTTATGCTTTCCTTATTTGAGTACTTTGCATAATTATCAAGGTCATCAAATACTATGTTTGAAGATTCCATGACAGCCTCAGTTCTCAGATTGTAAACTCGAAATACTTTGCTGTTTTGAGCATATTCCACGAAGACTCCTTCATCACTCATTAGATCTAATTTTCCTAACAGTTCTTTGTCGTTTAAGATGTAACACCTGCAATCAAAGACATGAAAATATTTCAAATTAGGTTTTCTTCCTTTCAAAATTTCATAAGGTGTCTGATTAGTGTCAAGTCTAAGAAAAACTTTATTTGAAATATAGCAAGCAGTGCTTATTGCTTTGGCCCATAGCCTTTTGGTCAACTTCTTACTATTTAGCATTAATCTAGCCATCTCTTGAAGAGTTCTATTCTTCCTCTCCACAATGCCATTCTGTTCAGGGGTTTTAGGAGCTGAAAATTCATTGTCAATTCCATGATATTTACAAAAATCCGCATAGCTAACATTTTCAAACTCCTTGCCATAATCACTTCTTATTCTCACAATCCTTCCAATATTCCTATTTTGCTCATTTTAAAGCTTAACACAGAGGTTCCTGGAAGCATCAAAAGTGTCAGATTTTTCTTTAATAAAATCAACCCAAGTATATTTAGAAAAGTCATCCACACAAACAAATATATATCTTTTACTTGTAATGCTTTCAATTTGCATAAGACCCATAAGATCCATGTGAAGCAAATCAAGTATCTTAGAAGTGCTAAGATGTGGATTTGATTTGTGTGAACTTCTGATTTGTTTTTCCATTTGACATGGTCCGTAAATTTTATCAATTTTGTCATCAAGTTTAGGAACTCCTCTTACAGCACCTAACTTAGTTAATTTGACCAAGTCTTTGCAATTTAAGTGTCCTAATTTTTTAGGCCACAATTCTAAATCCGAAATCCTAGCATGGAATGCAATTTCTACTAGATAACAATTATCCAAAGATCTATTACCTTCAAGAATGCATTCACCAAAATTATCAAAGACCATGCATTTGTTTTGTGTGAAGTTAACAGTATACTTTTCATCACAAATCTGACTAATGCTTATAAGATTAGCTTTGAAGTCTTCCACCAAAAGGACATTTTGAAAATTGGGTAGGCCTTTGACATTCAAAGTGCCTTTACCAATGATTTTACTTGTTGCTCCATCTCTAAAGATGACATTTCCATCCCTGCATGCTTTAAAGTCTGTTAGAAACAATTTATTTCCAGTCATGTGCGTGGAACAACCGCTGTCAAAATACCACAGATCATTAGATGCATGATTAAGTGCAGTAAAAGCAATATTACATGCTGTTTTGTCTTTCTTAACCCACTGCTATTGTGGTTTTGATAACAATTTAAATTGTTTCAACCTTTTATGCAAAAGATTCAACAATTTTAAGCATCTATACCTAATATGTCCTTTTTTACCATAAAAATAACAAATAGGAATGAATTTCCTTACCTTTTCAGGACTGGATTTGAACGAACTCAGTGGAGAAACATACATTTCACTACTCTTGGAATTAGAACTTGACTTTGATGAGTTAAGTTCAAGATTCTTACCAGATGTTGAAGCTTTCACAAAAACTGTTTTTGATGAAGATGCGACGTTTTCTTTTATGTATCCCAGTCCATGTTTGTTCGAGTTGTCTCTTCCAAGACTCAAGACCTGATCAAGTTTGGCTGGTCCAATTTTAAGTTGATATACACACTTCTTGCTTTCAACAAGTGCTGTTGTGATTTTCTCAATGTGTGCTGTTTTGTCTGACAAAACAGTCTTAAGTTTTGTGATGTGATTTTCAGCATAAGCTTTTTCACATTCAGAACTTCAATCTCCCTTTTTAAGGTGTTGATTTCTTCTTTCTGGCTCAGCCATTTACCATATAGTACATTATATGTTTCTTGCAACTCTTCATAATATTCAGGTTCGTCTTCTTCATCTGAATGATCAACACTGTCTTGACAGTCTTCTGTTATGTTTGACATAACAGCCTTCTCTTTATCTGCTGCAGATGGTGTGAATGTAACAAAATTGCTCATACAATCTTGGTCTTCTGACTCCGTTTCTGATTCATCACTCCAGGTTGTTGTCAGCCCTTTGTTTTTCTTCTTGAGATTAGCACATTCAGATTGAATATGCCCATAACCAGAACATTCATAACACTGAATCTGTCCTTTCTTTTCATGTTGTTTTGGTTTCTTTTTCTCATTCTCCTTGCTGAATTTTCTGAACTTTTCTTCACTTGAATTTGATGGCTTTCCTTGATTCTCTTTCCTGAAATTTCTTTTCATGAACTTGACATAATTTCTTGTTAGAAAAGCAATTTGTTTAGAATCAGTTTCATCAAACTCATCACTACATTCTTCATTAGATTTTTCAACTTTTGCATTAAATGCAATGCTCTTACCTTTTTGTTTCTGAGTACTTTGATTTATTTCAAAATTTTGAAGAATGCCAATCAATTCATCAACTCTCATTTCATCAGTGTTTTTCATTTCCTCAATGGCTGAAATTTTAAGTTGAAATTTGTCTGGGACAGACCTAATTATCTTACTAACAATTTCTGCATCGGTGAAAGTTTTACCAAGCATGTATGTGAAATTCGTTATGTGACATATCTTTGAGTAAAAATTAGAAATTGATTCATCCTCATGCATCATTAGATTTTCAAATTGAGAATTCGGCCTCATTAATTTAGATCTTTTAACAGATGCAGTACCTTCATGTTTTACCTCAAGTATATCCCATGCTTCTTTGGCTATATTGCATCTAGAAATCTGTCCAAAGTTGTTTAAGTCTACTGCAGCAAAGATTGCATTGAGAGCCTTGGAGTTTCAACTATATCATCG
This sequence comes from Boswellia sacra, assembly GCA_013180625.2. Lineage (NCBI taxonomy): Eukaryota > Viridiplantae > Streptophyta > Magnoliopsida > Sapindales > Burseraceae > Boswellia > Boswellia sacra. Next base: position 24,164 of record SNVD02005099.1, read on the forward strand.
ATATTCTTCATCAGACCATTCGTCCTCTGGCTTTGGTTCAGCATTACCGAAGGCATTCAGCTTTGCTGGCAGTGACCATCCCGTAAGTACGCTCGTCCATGCCCTATCATCAAGAGACTTGATATACATCATCATTCTCACCTTCCAATATGATTAATTACTGTTATCGAGAATAGGTGGTTGCGTTCCAGATCCTCCATTGCGAATAAACTCCATCCTTCCAAATCAACTTAATCATTTTCTTCACTTGTCTATCAGTGAACTTGTTCTGATACCAATTGAAAGTTTTGGAGGTATGCAGTTATAAATAACAACACAATCAACTATAATGTAAATTGACACAGGAAGATTTTTACGTGCTTCGGTTATAAAAACCTACGTCCACGGACAGCTATAGAGCTGCAATTCACTATGTTCTTGTTTGTACAATCTTTAGGACCTTTTATAGTGCTGACTTACTTTCACGCACAGACCTAATCTTTGACCTTTTACGTGCTCACTCTCTGTCACAGATAACTTAACAGAACACTGTTAAGTTACACATAATACCCGATGTCTGACACAGAATTACTTAAACACTCAACCCTCAGGTTATCCTAAGTGTCTACTAATTCACTCAGACTTAAGCAACAACTCATGTACGATTTTTTAACTCTCATACATGAAAACAAAGACTCAATGAATCATAAATATTAAGACATTCCTTTGCGTCAAAGCTTTTCTCTCATAAAGTCATGGAACGCCGTGATGAACAATCAACAACCTCTCTTGTGCAAAAGACTCTCTTAATTCAATGCTTGCTGCCGACTTGTTCATACACCAATATATATTGAGAGATCTTGATACAATCTTCCTAAAAGTCCTATAGGGATCTCAATCAAGATCACATTAGGATTAGGATAAAATAAAATAGGAAATACTTTATAGTTAATCTCCTAAAGTAATAAGAATATATTAACTATCTTCCTATTTTGATTAGGATATAAAATATTATCCTGATGAAGAGAGATAATTATCAAAATACTTCTTATAATAATTATCTAGAAACAGTAAACTAGGAATAAAATACTTTAATTAATTTTATTACAAGTTAACCAAAATTTGAACATGTGTATGTCACATGTTTGACATTAACACCAACAACATACATTTAATATTGATAAGAATCAATTAAGAATATAAAAATTAGTTGACTAATAATACAAAGAAGATAGTAAGATAAACTATATATCTTTGAAGAACAAGTCGTGCTAATAACGTTTTAAATTTATATATGTGCTACGTGTTTGCGGCAAAGTTTAAAGGAGTGAATTGAGTATTACTTTTGGAGATATAATATGAAGTGAGATAAGTGGGCCAGCAAGGGAGAGTGAAATGGATTACTTAAAGCAATAAAAAAAGACATAAAACAGAAGTGGGCCACTCACTTATGATGAGTTAACAAGACAAGAGATAAGAGGGCAAGAGAGAGAAATTTTACTCTTTTAATATTTTCATGTATAATTACACATAATGAGAGGTTCTATTTATAGTCATATGCAACCACTTACTGCCCCCGTTTACCAATCACAACTTACCAATTTAATAACCAATCAAACCTTGCCTGGAATAAAACTAATCAGATTTCAACGTTTATTACTAATCAATTAAATGATGGACATGTCGTTTACTTCATGTGGTGATAATCCATCCGAAATTTACAAAACAAAAGATTTATTTTATGCGAATCATATTTTGCTTAAAGAAGGAAATTAGCTTTTTGATTAGTTCAATAGACTATATACTACTCTATATACGTATATAAATCTTACAAATTCAACTATTCCTACAAAATACAAGGTACATTAATTAATCATTTTGTTAAAACATTCAAAATTACAAACATCATTATGATATTTTTATTAGAAAACTTCTCGTCGTAGCGATATCACAAACAATCACTATGCAGAAGTGCAAGAACACATCACTCATGATTAAGATTAAGATGCACAACATTCCTAAGTCCCTCCCTGATGAGAAGAAAGTTTTCGTATTTTGCATGAGTTGAGGAAGAGGCTTGGCGTGGAGTAGAAAATTTAAGGCACCGCGCTAGCACCATCGTGCTGGTATATATGCCTTGTAGTATTGTGTCCTGGAGTATCATTTCTTTTGTAATTGGCTAGCACGATCTTGCGATGGTGGCTTGGAGTATAATTAGTTGTGTAATGAGTCATGCAGTTGTTTATTTGGGATTGTCTTGCATGCTATGTCTGTAAGCTAGGGAGCTCTGTTCTTGTGCATTTCCTGTTCTAATAAATAAACTTCAAACAAGGGCACTTAACGTTTGTGTCCATGCGTTTGGTTTTAAGCTCTTCTGTGATATCAATACGTTAGTATTAATGTTCATATTAATACTATATAACTTTAAAATGGGTGCTTAATACACTTATTTCGTTTCTTTTGGTTTACAAAATCTTCTGTCTTTCATATCAAATTTGAAATCAGAACTACAAGGCTCTTCCCCTTTTGCCTCCAGCACACAATCCTACAACTACAAAGCATATATAGACCCATGGTGCTAGCTTGTTGCCTTAATTGCTGCTCATGCCCATATATTATTTTTATTTTTTTTCTACTCCATGCCATAGAACTTCCTCACCTCCATGCAAAATCCGAAAACTTTCTTCGGATCAGGGAGTGACTTAGAAACACTCTCCTTTTGCAAACATCTCTTAGCCCATGCAATGAGCTTGGGGCACTCTGCCTCTATGCTGAACCTGCCAAAAGTCTCGTAGGAGTAAAACCAGCAATAAAAAGAGATCAAGGAAACATCAACATATCCGAAGGTTTCCCCTCCGAAGTAAGGCTTATCTCCAAGCTGCTCTTCCAATGTCTTAATAATTTCAAGGAATTCCTTCTTTGCTGCCTCCAGCTCTTCGCCTTTTTTGGACCATATCTTAAACCCTGTTGGTTGCTGCATATATTTTTTCTTTAATTAATAGAATTATAGACAAATAAAAAGCCACTAATATATGTCAATCAGCAACTGAAAATTGTCCAAAATTTCCCCTAATATTCATGGAAAAGCCCTCGTAGTCTCAACAAATTTGAGAACCGTTCCCCTGCGAAGCAGGTTGCTGACAAAACCTTGAAGAAATGAAATATGAGCGAAACTTGTTATAAATTAGATATTACGAATGCATAGACAAAATTTATCATTTACGTTTATGACATTATAAATCAGTACTAAAGCTAACAAATTAATTTCAGTTTCTAAATAAAAGTACTTTGACTGATTTTGAGAGCAAAAAAATATCAGTAAATGTCAAACAAAAATAAAAGAAAATTAAATTCTCATCAACTTAAGTAGTCAAAATCAATTAAACTTACCATCTTGTCGGTGAAATCAGCCCAGAATCTAGCTTGAGCCCTCTGATACGGATCAGAGGGGAGCAAAGGAGTTTTATCCTTCCAGACTTCATCAATGTACTGAACAATAATGGAAGACTCACAGATGGGCTTGCCATTGTGAATAAGAACTGGGATCTTCTTGTGAACTGGGTTCATCTGCAGAAGTAGAGGGCTCTTCTTGTTAAACTTCAAGTCCTCTTCTCTATACTCATACTTGACGCCTTTCTCTGCCAAAGCAATCCTGACCCTCAGGCCAAACATGCTGGGCCAGAAATCCAACAAAATCACCTCATCCCCCATGGCTTGATCAGTTCAGAAAATATTAAAACAAAGATTGAGAAATGATATGAAGTTGGAGAAAAGTGAGCGTTTCCTTGTGTTTTTATAGCAAAAGTTGCCAGGTTTCGTTTTAGTTTCTGGTGGTAATTTTAAATGCAATTTACATCTTCGAAGGCTCAGTCTCAATCTTGAAATCTTCGTCATTTCATGCCATAAGCCAATGAACAAAAAAGGCATGCTTCTTCATGTTTTATAATTTTTAATGTATTTTTTTAGCAATGTTAATGTTAAGTTTACAAACAAATTGTACAAGTTCACTCATACAAGTTGACATGACACAAATTCACTTGATAGATAAAAATGAAAAATAAAATAACTAATTTTTAATAAATAAAATAAGACCGACACATCCAATAAATTTATGTCATGTCAAGTTATATAGTTTAGATTGTACAACTTGGTTGTATATCTAATATTATTGATTTTTTTAATATATTTAAAATATTATTTCATTATCAACTCCTATTTTATTTATCTATATTTTAAATAAAATATGATTTTTATGTAAAATTTTAATTATTTATCTCATATAAAGATAATTAATAAGTTATATTATTAAATACATTTTTTTATTTTAAATTTCATACTCAAATCGGAATAAAACTAGTTGATTCTCTTTCGCTTATCGGCCAGCCGACTTTAAACAACCTTTGCATTTCCTGATGAGATCCCAAGTCTCAAAGTGGGCCCGTTGGGCCGATCAAGAGTTTTATGTTTTACATCATTTTCAATATTTTAAAATTTTGAATATAAAAAAGTTAAAAAATAAATTCAAATTTCATAATCTTTATACAAGATCATAAATTAAAAAATTGTATCTCACGTATTATAGAGATAGATTCAACATTAATTCAAGATCACAAAATAATCAATATCACTTACTTTTTGGTCATGGTTTTGTCCGGATAAGGTAAATTAATAAGGCCATTAAGTTGTGGTTGTCTCTAGATCTGGCCTACTTGGGGGCTTCTAGATGTTTCAAAGCCCAAGTTAATACCATGGACTTCTCTGAAGTAGGCCCAATATGATAGTCTATTTTCTAAGTTTGGCTAAATTTTCTTAAGTAATGATTTTATTTTGATTTAATTAAATAAATTTTAATAAAATATTTTTACTACAAGACGATTGTATTTTTATTTAAAATCTAAATGAGTCTATATTTGACTAAAATCTGAATTGGTGTGAATACAAATATTTGAATGATCTGTTTGTTTTTTATTTTATAAGATTTGATAATAAGTCTTAAATTGCTTGTTTTTAATGGCTACAAACACATAAAAGCTAATAATTTGACATATATGCCCTTATTTAGTATTATATGTATTGTACATTGTCTATGTTATATAAACATATGTAAATAATAAATATAACAACATCAAAATTAGAATACTATAGTGCAATAAAAAATTATTTTTTTAATTAATGTGTCTCACATATGATATGAAATTTTTTTTAATTACAATGTAATTAAAAAATAACAAATGAGTATTCAAAAAATATTTTAATAATAAAATAATTAAAAACAAAAGATTAATTTGATGCTTGAAAAAGTTGATTTGCAATTTGATCTCGCAAAAGAGTTTAGGATTAAGAAAAGATGGTAAAGAATTTATAAAATAGGAAATAATTAAAATTATCAAGGGCATTTTAGAACATAAAAAATATATATTCTATTTAGATGACCTTTTTCCCATTGAGATAAAAACTAAAAAATATAGCTTTTTTCTATTCAGATATAATTATCTGAGAAAAAGTGTTCAGTCTAAAAAATAATTAATGTAAAAAAGTTTAAAGTCTGAGATTAAATAAAATTCAGTTCAAACTTTAGATAGAAAAACAATCAGCCCCTACATATTTCTTGCTAAAAATGGTTGTAAAAATTGTACTTTTGAATGATTAATAAATATTAATAAGAAGGGTAGGATCATCTCTTGATCTTAGTTTTGCATAACGTTTTTAGGATCTCAAAACATATGGCAACTAATAAATCCAATGTCTAGGATTATCTTTGATTACTTTTTAATACGAACGACATAGTTTTATTGATTACTTTGAAGAGCCACCACATGAGCCTACTAATGAGCCAAATACTTCACTCTTTGATGAGCCACTACTTGACGCAGAAAATGATACCGTGAATATTGATACAGATGAGGCAGAGGAGAGGACAGATGAGGAGTCAATGGAAAAAGACAAATTGAAATAGACCCCGAGAAAGAATTTTATTGAACTGATGATGATTCAATTGATGAAGATGAAGATGGAGCAATAGTTGGTCATGGTGATCCAGGCCCTTAAGAAGAAGATGTGGATAATGATGGTTACTTGTCAGATTTTGATGCTGCAAATGAAAATTTGAGTGGTGAAGACTCAAGTGGAGAAGGAGACAAGATAGGTAAAATGAGCAGAGAAATGTCAAAAAATGAGTTTAGAAAGGAGGTTGTGAACGAAAAGGAGATTGTAGTGTTTAAAGTGGGCCAAATATTTAGAAATATTGCTCATTTTAGGGCAATGTTGAGTGAGTATGTTATTCAGGAGGGCATTCTTATTAAGAGGGTGAAAAATGAGAAGAGAAGGATACGAGCTAAATGCATGGAGAAATTATGTAAGTGGCAAATCTATGCATCCAAGAGTAGAGGCATTGAAAGCTTTGAGATAAAGAGATATAACCCTAACCATTATTGTGATAGAACCTAAAAGAATCCAAAGGCTACATCTACATGGCTTGCCATAGAGTATGGGTCACTACTCAAATCTGCTAGGGGAAAAAGTTTGGAGCCAGTGAAACAAGAAATATTAAAAAGACACCATCTAGACATACCCAAACATAAGATACATAGAGCAAGGAATAGATTTTTACTTGGTAAGAACATGGATCATACAGAGTCTTATGGCAAGCTGAAAGCTTATGCAAAAGTGGTCGTTAAAACTAATCCTGGCTCAATGGCGAGTATGGTGGTTGATAACTCTTACATACCAAATAGCCCCAGATTTAAGAGGTTTTTCTAAATGGGTGTAATGGCTTTTCGGGGTTGATGGTTGTCATCTCAAAGGGTATTATGGAGGAGTGCTTCTATCTGCTGTTTCTATGGATGCTAATTTTGGCATTTATCCTATTATGCATTTGTGAGGTGGAGAATAATGAAGCATTGGCATGGTTCTTATACAATTTGAAGGTTTTCCTTGGGCCATTAAATAAGAAGCCTATTACAATAATGTCTGACAGACAAAAAGGAGTAATAAATGGAGTTGATAAGCATTGGCCAAGGGTGGAGATTAGACACTGTGCGAGGCATATATATGCAAACTTTAGGAAAAGATACCCTAATGGTGAATACAAAGCCATATTTTGGGCAATCAGCAAAGCGACAAATAAAGCAAATTTTCATAAAGCAATGCAAGCAATCAAGGATATTGATGTGAATGCTTATCAGTGGCTTTGGGACAATGAACCAAAGCATTGGTGTTTGAGTTTCTTTGATGGAGGGGTAAGGTCAGATCATGTTACAAATAATATGTCTGAATCGTTCAACAGTTGGTTAGGTGATAGTAGATGTTTGCCTGTGTTGAGCCTCCTTGAGCATTATAGAAGAAAAATAATGAAAAGGTTTTAGAAAGGAGACAAGTGGTGGGTGATTGGGTCACACCATTACCACCAAGAGTTTATAATAAGCTACAAGATGTGATTGCAAAGGCAAGAAAACTTAGGGTTTTTTGGTCAGGAGATAAAGATCATGAAATTATAGATGAATTTCAAACTCCTACAAGAACATATCTAGTAAATGTGGATAAGAAGACATGTGACTGTGGGCTTTGGGAAATATTAGGATTTCCATGCACACATGCAATTAGAGCAGTACTATCTTTTCAGAGGCTTATTCCTCATCAAATCACTGAATATGTTCACTCTCCATATACCATTCCACAATACAAAGCAATATACAGTCAAATTATAAAGCCAGTTCCTGATCAACTGATGTGGCCAGAAGTGGATGGTCAAAAGGTTCTTTCTCCTCCCAAGAAAGCCAAGATAGGGAGACCTACCATTAACAGGAGAAAAGAACCAGATGAGAAACAAAAACAATCCAAGGATAAAAGGACTAAATCAGTAACTTGTGGACACTACAAAAAACTCGGTCATAATAGGAGGACATGTCCTAAACTTGGGAGAGCAACAAATAAGTCAAAAAGGAACCAAGTATTATCTTATTCATTCTATTTAATTCTCTTTTATTATTATTTGCTTAAACAATTGGGGCTGTTGAAGTAGCAAAATTTATTTTTAACGTGTTTCATGGAACTATGATTGTGGAGGCTTTGATAGAAAGGTGAGAGTGCTACAACTGGAGTTACTGCAGTTAAATCTGGTGCAACAAGAGTTGGTGGTTGTGGAGCTACTAGTAGTCAACATGGAATGAGTCAATCTTGTGCAATTAGAGATGCTAGTTATGGAGTTGTTGGAAGTTTGTCTGGTGCAAGCCGAGCTAGTACAAGTAGAGTTATTCCAATTCAAGGTGGTGCAAGTGGAGTTGGACCAACTCAAGTTGGTAACTAAAATGGTGCTTTTTTTTTTTTTTTGAAAAACTGTAGTGATAGATGACTTCCATAGGCTTAGAACTATTTTTTTTTTGGACTTTTGGATTCGAAATAGTACATACTATCTGAAGTTTTTATTTTATGAATTGTATATCATCATTTGGTGCACTATTTGGTATAAATAGGCATTTTTTGAATGAAGCATAGTACCTTGTACACAACATTCTTAAAAGAATGTTAGTGAAGTGTCCACATGTACTATAAGAAACTTTATTTGTGTAATGTTTATGATGACACTATTACTTACTGGATGTTGCTAGGAATGAAGAAAAAATATGGCTGGATCAGTCATTTTATGCTTCAATTATTATTATTATTGACGTTATTATTATTATTATTATTTTGCTATAGAATGTCGATTTTTGTTGTTGAAGTTCAATCTCTAATTTTTTTTTTTTAATGCAGTAAAAGGTTTCGATGATAAGTGAATAGAGCAAGCATTGTGCGAGAGAAATCTGTGTTTTATGTTGTCCAAAAGTTTATTAACTGCTTTGTTGTTCCAATGAGAAGCTTGGGATTCCCGCCAAGAAAATAATTCTTTTCTTTTTTTTTTCCCTTTGTTTATACGTTTTGTTTTACTTGTAATGATGATGGTACATTGCTTTTTGCTTTTTTAATTCATTTGACAGCAAATATAATATTCAATAAGTTTTCATCGTGTACAATTGAGTTATTTTAATATATCTCAATAAGATCAACAAGAATAAAAGTGTCATTGCATAAAGCATTTGAAATCGGAATTGGTGAAGTGGGGGCTCAACGTCACTTTCCAAACAATGGGGGTGTGGCTGTTCCTTAATCCAAACCTTGGGGGTGCCAGTGTTTTTTTCTCTAAGCTAGCACGATGTGCTAGCTTGTTGCCTTAATTGCCCCTTATGCCCATGTATTATTTTTATTTTTTTAATTAAATTTGTTTCTACTCCAAGCCAACATCTCCGTCACCTCCATGCAAAATCCAAAAACTTTCTTCACATCAGAGAGTGACCTAGAAACACTCTCCTTCTGCAAACATCTCTTAACCCATGCAATGAGCTTGGGGCACTCTGCCCCTCTGCCGAACTTGCCAAAAGTCTCATAGGAGTAAAACCAACAGTAGAAAGAGATCAAGGAAACATCAACATATCCGAAAGTTTCCTCTCCGAAGTAAGGCTTTACTAATTTCAAGGAAGTCCTTCTTTGCTGCCTCCTGCTCTTCGCCTTTTTTGGACCACATCTTCCTCCCCGTTGCATATAGACATAGTTGCTGTATACAGTGCCGGCTCAACCTATAGGCCGCTGCCTGGGGCCCCAGATTTATCTAAGGCCCCAAAATAATTTATTTCTAATATCTTATATTTTATGAAGATTCCAAATATAATATATTCCAAATATAATATTAATATTTCAAGGTCCTATTTAGTACAATATTCTATATTTTATGAAGCCCAAATATTATAATCAAATATATATTTTCATCTTAAAAGTCTCCGTAATTCAACTTTATTCTAATCATTGTATCATACTAATATTAAAAAATATCTGAACTCAAAAGTTAAATATCATTTAATTAGAATTAAATATAATTACATAATTCATAGTTAATAAAAAACAAACTAAAGACTAAAGATGAAAGAGAATATAGTTAATCTTAGCCACTTATAAATAGTAAAATTCATCAATGTGAAAAATAGATGTGTAAAATCTAAAAAAAGAGGATTATAATTCTATTATGCATTTCATAAACTTCTCTTTCATCCTATTGGATCAAACTATAATATTTGATCTTTCAAATCCACTGAACGATCGTCGATCATCTGCTTATAAATGAGTTTTAGTTCTTTTACTCTTGCCTCTTTATTTTATCTTGTGATAATTTTGTACTTGATTAATTTTTAACTTTAGATTGGTCTAATAGAAAATATAAATTATGAAAATAAAAACACTTAAGCAAAAAGAAATATTAGACCATGATCACAAAAGTAAAATCATGAAAAAATTTTGAAAAAAAAGGAAATTTAATAAATGAAAAATCAATAACAAAATCAATAGACAATGAAATTATTTAAAAGCTAAAAACATTGAACATGATTATAATATATAAGTAATATTTTTAAGAAATTGAAGATCTTTATTAAATTTATACTCTATCTAAGAAGAAATTTAAGATATTTATTGATAAATAATGATATTCATCCCAAATTATATTCTAAATTTTATATCTCAATGATGTATGTTTAATAAATAATTGCTAAGTGAATGTGTTAATGATTTAATAACTTATCACATGATCTCCTAATCCATTCAACAAATAATACTTCATTTGTCATATCATTTGAGATGAAATTTATGATAAAAATTTAGAGAGGGTATCATTACTCTTATTAAATTTAAGATAATTTTTTCATTCAATATAAAAGGCCCATCTTTTAAATTTTGCCTTATGCCTCAAATTTCCTCGAGTCGGCACTGGCTGTATATATATGTATTTTCCTTAATCATAAAAAATAAACAATAAGAAGCCACTAAAAATGGTTATATGTCAATCTGTAGCGACTGAAAATTTGCATTTAAAAAAAATAATAAATTAAGTGAAAATACAAGCTAAACAATATTCGTTAATTAATTACTTGTTAGAAATAGGGGTGTTCACTGGTCGGGTCGGGTCGGGTTTTCCCCAACCCGACACGACCCGATCATGCATCGGGTTATCAAAATTGGACCCGTGATCGGGTTTTTTAAGTATAAAACCCGAGTATAATCCGAATGGTTGGATCGGGTCGGGTTGGTCGGGTTGTACTTAACCCATTCTTTCTTTCCATCTCCTTCCCCTTTTTCTCTTCACCATCATCGTTTCTTTTTTCTTCTTCCCCCAAAATTGGCCCCACTAATTGGCAGAATACATAATTTCAACTTTAAAAATCTGGAACATGAAAAGAAAACATTCAAAATCTTCCTTTATTCAATTTGTCCCTTCGCTTTATTGCTGGAATTTGGAAATTAAGGACAACTCCAATTGCCACCTACCCAAAGCCAATCTCCGCCATTGAGCACCAACTGCCTCGCCAACTCCACAGCCCGTGCTAAATTTCCATAACATCCTCCACACTCAATTTTCTCTTCCTTCTCACATTACCTTGGCCCGAAATGCTATCAACATCATCAGAAGTAGGTGATTTTGAAGTGAGTTTGTCGTTGGCTAGAATGGAAATTTGGGTCTTGGACAGTTGCCGCCTCTCGAGTCTGAAGGGTCTGGCGGGTTCGATGGCAGGGTGGTAGTGGAAGAGTGAGTTTGATGGTACTGGATATAATGGAGGTATGTATGGTGGGATGCTGATGATCGAGGAGAACGTGAGAGAGAAGGGGGATAGAACGTGAGACCAAAGGGGGAGAAAGAAGAAAAATTAAAAAAAAAATTCATTTATCTTATTATTGTGTTCAGGTCGGGTTTTATCGGGTAATATTAGTTAAACCCGAATACAACCCGATAACAGTAAAACCCGAAGAATTAAACCCGATTTCGGGTTATTATATGAAGAAATCCGACGTCGACCCGATCGGGTCGGATCGGATCAGGTATTTTTGTACACCCTAGTTAGAAACCTAAATAAATTTCTGACAATGGTCGTAAACTTCCCCTAATATTCATTGAAAAAACCTCGTAGTTTTGACAAATTTGAGAACCATTTCCTTGCGAATCTGGTCGCTGACAAAACTTTGAACAAATGAAACATGTAGATTTGGGAGAAAAAGTTGTTATAAATTAATTAGAGATATTATAAATGCATAGACAAAATTTATTATTATACGGATTTATGACAATATAAACCACAACTAAAGCTAAAAAATTTTCAATATCTAAATAAAGTACTTTAACTGATTCTGAGGCCAAGAAGTTCGTATCAAATATGAAATAAAATAAAAGAAAATTAAATTCCCATCAACATAAGTAGTCAAATTCAATTAAACTTAGCCTCTTGTCAATGAAGTCAGCACAGCATCTAGCTTGGGCTCTCTGGTACGGTTCAGAGGGGAGGAAAGGAGCTTTATCGTTTCGGACTTCATCAATGTACTGAACAATGATGGAAGACTCTCAAATGGGCTTCCCATTGTGAATAAGAACTGGGATCTTGTTGTGAACTGGGTTCATCTGCACAAGTAGAGGGCCCTTGTTATTGAACGTCAAGTCCTCTTCTCTATACTCATAGTTGACGCCTCTCTCCGCGAAAGCAATCCTGACCCTTATGCCTAAGATGCTGGGCCCGAAGTCCAACAGAATCACCTCATCCGCCATGGCCTGATCAGTTCAGAAAATCTTCAAAATGAAATGATATGAAGCTGGAGAGAAGTGGAAGTTCTTTCAAGCAAAAGTTGCTGGGCTTGGTTTTTGCTTTTTGTGGTAATTTTGAATGCTACATACATCTTCGAAGACTCGGTCTCAATCTTAAAATCTTCAATCATTTCATGTGATTAGCATATGAACAAACTTCAAAGGCATGCTGCTTCATGTTTTATAATCTTTTAATATATTTAAAATATTATTTTATTATCATCTGAGTAGTCCACTAATCCATATGTCCGGTGGTGGAGTCTCATCTAATAAATAATTGTTTCTTTGATATTTTTTTTTCTTCTAAAGAATAATTTAAGAATCTTTTAATAACTTCATATCGTTAAAAAAATATTATTATTAAAAATTTAAGTTGGCAGTTGTGGATTTAAAAGTTAAAACTAACATTAATTTTTAATACGCTTTATTATGTACAGATTTAACGTGTGCTAGCATATGGATTAGGCCTCACAAAGCCATTAGATAACACATTAAGAAATCGCTCGAACAAAAAATTTAAGTCTGTAACTGTGTATTTAATATTAAATTCAACCTGAAAAAAACCCACACACATAAATTCAAATATGTGATGAAATTATAAGAATAATTTTATTGTCCAATTAATGTGATGGCTTTTTTATTAATGACTTCATAATATATTTTTTAAAATTAAAATCAATAAAAATTATTAAATTGTTAATATCATTAAGCACTCCCATTTTGTTTTTTTACATTCAACAAAAATTGAGTATTAAAGATCATCAATTTTTCTAATTTAAGAAATCATGAAAACATATTTATTTATAGCTTCATAAGTCATTTACTAATAGAGGAAGGAAAATTACTTGTTACAATCGGTTGATAGGAGCATTGAGTCATATATTTTATAATTTTATCCCTCTACGTTGAAAAATGAAAAATAACATTGAAGACTTTTAAAAAGATTTAACAGAATATTAACAATTAGTTAATAAAATCTAAAATTCATCCAATATTAAAGTAAGACATTAGATTACTCATTGAAATTGGTTCAATCAGTTAAACTCAAAAGAAAGATTCTCAAAAATTATCGAACTTTTGAAAAATATTATTTTTTGCCATACTGCAGGGGAGGTTGTTGATATTAAACACAACATGCTACGCTGTCTTTCATCTTACTTTCTCAATGATTACATATATTACAATTGCTTTCACTGGTTCGTTGTGGAATATTCTTTCTCCTTCTTCGGTGAAGACATTCCCGTCATCTCTAGCTGAGTTTTGAATTAAATATATTTTTTCTTAAAAATGTCCTATTTATATCCCCTCATGACCTAAACAAGTAGTTCTCTAAGTATAAAATTTTTAATACGCAACTAATTCTCCATTTTCAATGTTTTCAAATTTTGAATATGCAAAAACTAAAAAATAAATTGAAATTTCATAACACTTATGCAAGATGATAAATTAAAAATTTGTATTAATTACATATCACTGAGATAAATTCAATATTAATTCAATAAGTAATGTAAACTTTAATCTTTATATAACATAAATTTTATAATATGACGTGACAATCTATATGTTAAAAATTTATTGAAAGAGAAAAAAGAAATATGGATAAGAAAATTATATCTTTAATAGGATTTTATCATTTAGACTGTCACGTTATATTATAAAATTTATATTAATATAAATATTATAAATCTAAAACTATTGTAATTCAAACCCATAAAATAATCAACGAGGCTTACTTGCAGTTTAGGTTTTGTCCGCATAATGTAAATTAATGAGGCCCATTAAGTTATGGTTGTCTCTAGATCTGGCCTGCTTAGAGGGGGTTTAGACATTTCAAAGCCCAAGTTAAAACATGGATTTCTCTGGAACAGGCCCAATACCATAGTCCATTTTCTAAGTTTGGCTAAATATTCCTAAATAATGTTGATTTAATTAAGTAAATTTTAATAAAATATTTTTACTACGTCTTTCCCGCTAAAATAATGTTGTAAAAAATTGTATTGTTCAATGAATAGATACGAAGAAGGTTATCGAGAAATGTTTATGTTTCCAATAAAAATGTTTATGTTATTAACAAGAGAGTGATATGAACATATTCTCAATCATTTGAACTTGTAATTGACTCAATATTATATCAAACTGTACCGTAGCCCTCAAATTAGTTGAAATACATAAAAAAAAAGACTTTGTTGGTTGAAACATCTTTGTCACAAGTTAAATTTTGAGATTATAATAATGAAAATTGTTTTGTTTAAATTAAAGTATTAGGTCAGGGGTCTTTTTTTTTAATACAATTTTTATGTATTTTATAGCATGGTTGCCGTCAGTCGCCGATTATTATTTTACAGAGTGATTAATTATTATTATTATTTTGAAAGAATTACTACAATATTAGGAATAAATCATTAAAAACCCAACTTGTGAATTGGGTTCTTCTCAATAAGAAGAGAGCTCTAGTTCTTTAAGTACTCCTCTTCTTTATTCTCATACTTGATGCCTTTCTCTGCAATCCTGAGCCTCATGCCAAACATACTGGGCCAGAAATCCAACAGAATCACCTCATCTGCCATGCTTCAGAAATTTTAGCTGCTGGTCATTAATCAAAGATTCAAGAAATGATCGATGTTTTTTCAAGAAAAGTGAAAGTTTGACTGTGAATTTTACCAGAATGAATTGAATGATTAGAGGGTTTTAGAGCTTATAGAGTGTTATCGTGGCCCATATTTTACACAGATAGCGATGTTTCATCAAATAACACCAAATTACTTTAATGGGAATACTATCATCATATCGTGGCCCTTGGAGTTTCCAAAAAATATCAGCATAATTCACTTACTTTTGCTTATTAAAATATGGTGACATATAAGTGGAGCTGTGACGAATTAGTTTTCTTTACAAAACATTTGAAAAGTTAGAATTGAACTTGGTCCAATTTATAAATTTAAAGCATATGTTACTATTTGTATCCACAAAAAATTAAATACTCTATTAATTGAATTTAAAAAATTTAAGTTTTAGATTTTACCCATTTCAATTTCCCTAAAATAATCTTAATTAAACCGATACGTTATTCTTATTAAAAAGAATGCCTTCTAAACCTATTTTAATCAAATTTTATAACCGATGATAGATCCTTGTGGGTGATCAGGAGAGGCTTTGTTATGAAAAAAAAAAAATATTTTTAAAATATTATTAAAAACATATTTGATATTTTAAAATTTAAAAATAAAAATTCATAAATCCCATATTTAAAGCGTCTCTTAGTAGACAAAACAATCTTTCTTGAATTACTACACAACAACAACGAAAATTGAGTCGTTCTACAGTATAAGAAATACTAATGCAGCAATTTTTTGAAATAAAATGAATTTGTAAATAACTAAAAAAAAAAGGCTAGGGTATAGCTGTTACAATATGCTGTACCCTTGCCATTTCCCAAAAAAAAATTTATTGTCAAAAGCTCTTCGGCCAATAAATTAGTTCAAATATACACGCCCATCAACAATAATATATATATATATATATATATATATATATATATATATATATCTATTTCAAAGTAAACTATTCCGAGAATACTACAAAGTTAGCAATTAATTAATTTAAATGGCTTTTTTCCAAGCTGCTTTTGAAGAAGCTTATGATTTCCGTGAATTCTTTGCCTTCTTTGCAGTCTCCTGCTCTTCGTCTTGAAAAAATTGAGCAAATAATTCAAATTAGAAGATTTCTTTATAAATGATAATATTTTTTAAAATTTACATGTTATAACATTGTCACGCATCTGATAATATTTGATAAATATATAATAGTATTTGACATTTAACAGGGAATCATAACATATAAATTTTGAAGGATAGGATTATTTTTCATTCATACTTAAATTTGGGATTTCTTAAAATTTCCTAATTAATTTGTGTACACTGTACTATGTCCCCCTCCCAACACTGAATGCCTCCGATTTTTTTACGTGAAGATTCCAGAAACGACATGTTCTCTCAAGAAAAGTGAAAGTTTGATCATGTATTCGATTGGAATTATTGGAGTGGAGGGTCAATTTGGCTTTTTAAAGGTTGCATATCGTTATGCGGTGACTTTATTTCACACATTTTCATACTAGAGTAGAGATTAACAGGTGAATACCTTAGCACCAACCTGCTTTATTTGGGAACAAATTAAAACAACAAAATGGTTAATGGTACGGTTAATGGGTTAATGATACATGGGGCGTATAGAGGGCGCTGATCATCGTAGCTAAAATATGTTTTCTCAATTTAAAAAGGAAAAATATAGTGCATGACCCTCAGGTTTGTCCTAAATAATCCCTATCTTTCGGACATAGACAGAAATGATCCTGCTGATACTCTACTTCCGTTAAGTTAGATCTATTGAAGGGTGTAATTGTAATTTCGGATGCCATTTGCAAAAAGAATTTTAAATTATATGTGTGGTTAGTAGTGAGACATGTCGGATCAATTGGACAAGACGCATGGCCTCCAACTTTTACATAATTAGATATGATATTTTAAATAAATAAAATAGAACAAAATTTATTAAAAAAAAAACAGAAAAACAAAAACAAATTGACACTTCATCTCCTCTACACTTCCACTCTCGGTCCCCTCTCTTCACCAAATCTTGTTCTTCCCATGTCTCCGCTAACAAATCTATGCAAATCTATTATCCTCGAAATCATTGAACGTTATCAGTGTCGCTGCAATCGTCACAAACGCAATCGCTGTTGTGTTGGTAAATCAAGTATGGCGTGAAGAGATTGACAGATCTAAAAGAGAGTGAATTGTTTTTGTTGGTAGTGGTTTGAGCTTCAGAAACTAGAAAATTAGTGGTGTTTTTGTTGGCAATGGAGTTGGGCTGTCTGGAGGAAATAGGCGTGGAATTCGAAACTTGAAAGGGTTTGATATGGTTTGTTGAGGAAGGGAAGAGATGAAGCTCACCGTTGCCGCCATAAAAGGCCACGCCATTGCTGCCAGCTCCTTGCTAGCTTTGAGCCATGACTATACGATCGTTTCAGGGTGAGGTTGTGGCGGTCTTAGGGGTGGTTGTAGTGGGGTTGGATGAGCATTGAGGAGTTGAGCAGGAGCCGGTGGTGGGTTTATTTTGGGTGGCGGCTGTTTTGTGATATGATTTAGAGTTAGGACTTCGCATTTGTGCGTGTGGTTTTTTTTTTTTTTTTTAATTTCTTAAAATCAGTATTATAAGTGTTATGGTCGTAACAAAATTGGGCTTCAATTAAATCTAATACAGTAAGCCTATTACTAAAGCCTATTATTTGGGCCTATTATCTGGGTCTCATAATGACTCATCCTGACTCCTATATAAACCCTCCGAATTATAACTCATGGTATGCACACTTTTCTAAACTTATTCTCTCTCTAAATTTCCTCTGCTTTTGAGAGCTTTTCTCTCTAGGAAATTCTCCCAGAAAATTCTGGAGTATCGAAAACTGACTTGAGCATCGAAGGGTTTTCGCCGGCACCACCGCCGGCACCCCTGACTATTTTTTTTTGTTCACAGGATTGGATCCGATGTACAATTCGAGCTCCGATCCGCTTCCCGGCCATCTGAAAATCGTGCATCAACAGTTGGCGCCGTCTGTGGGAACGACAATTTAAGCATCTTTAGTTGTTGCTCCCATCCAAACGTACTCAAACACACCATGAGTCACGAATCCTAACACTCAACCTCTAAGGAGGTTGATGAAGAAATCGAGGTAGAAGCACCTCCCCGACGTCGAAGGGTAGTTGATATAGGGAGAGCTTTAGTGATATCCTCTGGGGTGGGGCCTAACCCTAGGCAACCCCGACTTCCACTCAGAAGACCGAGGAAAGGCAAGACGAGTCGATTGACAACCATGGAACATACCATGCGAAATTTCGGTGAACAAATGAACCGTATGGTAACTATGTTCAACCAAGCATTTGGACAAAGTACTCAGCAGGCTACAAACACTGCTGGAAATAACCCAAGGAGTACTATGGTAGTACCTAATGTCCCGACAGATGTTGGTTGGCGTCCTGACCTAGTCGTCCAGACTACTGGATTACCTCTCCATCAGGTCATTCAACCAAACCTTCCCCATCCTATTGTTCAAGGAGGGGATGGTCGCCCAAAGATTCCCTCTCTTTCGCACATCATATTTGAACAACAATTAGCAGCAGTAGACCTTCGACACTCTCTTAACAAGAAGCGCCATACAAGCGTTGAGCAGGGACCAAGGGGCAGTAATGTTGATCAGCCAGCCTATTCTTATCATGGTCCTTACGCTCCAGGGGGTAATTATCAGTTAAAAAGAAATCGCTCCAGCTCACCACCTAGAGTTAAGAATCATCGCCCAGATGTTGTCCCAATGGATGTCTCAGAGGAGGAAACATCAGATAATCATTATGCGGAGTTCAAGCGAGAAATGGATGAAAAAATCCATAAACTAGAGAAGTTGATTAAGCGTTCAGGAGGAGAAGAGGATGGTCGTCCACAATGGAAATCACCCTTTGCTGAAGATATCCTTAGGGAAAGATACCCGTACGGATTTCGGATGCCGCAACTTGAGCTTTACCAAGGGATGACGGACCTCCGAGAGCATTTAGACTCTTTTATTTCTCATATGGAGATACAAGGGGTCAAGTGATCGACCAATGTCCATGGGAATCGATCCGCAGAAGGCATGAGTTTTGTTCGTAGATGGGTCATCTAACAAGATTGGTAGTGGAGCTGGCTTGATTCTGTCAACCCCGGATGGAGTAGAGGTGGTTGTGGCTCTACGTTTTAATTTTAAAGCCACCAATAATGTCGCAGAGTATGAAGCTCTTCTTGGAGGACTTAGGTTGGCTGTTGCCCTGGGGGTAGAAGAGATCGTCATCCATAGCGATTCCCAACTTGTGGTTAACCAAATCCGTGGAGACTATCAGGCAAAAGGCTCTACCATGATGGCTTACTTGGGTAGAGTTAACTCCTTTCTGCGCGGTTTTAAAGGTTTTGACATCATAAGAGTCCCAAGGGTGGAGAATTCAAAGGCTAATAGTTTAGCCAGAATTGCTTCAGGGATAGACCCCCTTCTACCGACCGCCTCTCACATGGTCATTCCAGAATCTCCAAGTATATCAAAACATAAACTTCTGCCAGAAAAAACAATGACCATAAACGGTAACCCATGTTGGATGGACCTTATCATAAAGTTCTTAGAGACAGGGGAACTTCCAGCTAACCGAAATGAGGCAATCAAGGTAAGGGGGAGAGCATCAAGGTACACTATGGTTAATGGTGTTCTCTACAAAAGAGAGTTTAGCCTTCCTCTTTTAAAATGTCTCCGCCCAGAAGAAGCTGATTATGTTCTCAGAGAAATCCACGAAGGGATATGTGGTAACCATTTCGGTGGTCGATCTCTAGCTTATAAGTGTATTAGGCAAGGATACTTTTGGCCAACCATGAAAAATGATGCTAAGGCATTTTCAACTAGGTGCGACAAGTGCCAAAAATTTGCCAACATTCCAAGGAAAGCTCCTAAGAACGTGACTCCAGTGATGGCCCCATGGCCATTCGCCCAATGGGGACTAGATCTTATTGGACCTCTTCCAATGGGTAAAGGACAAGTTAAATATACTGTTGTGGCAATTGATTACTTCACAAAGTGGGCAGAAGCTGAACCCCTCGCATCGATTACTGAAAAGAAGACCACAGACTTTGTAAAGAAGTCAATTGTCTATAGGTTCGGTATCCCTCACACCATCATTACAGACAATGGCAAGTAATTCGATAACTCAAACTTCAGGAACTTCTGTAAAGAGTTGGACATCTCTTTGTGCTTTTCCTCTCCAGCTCATCCTCAAGCAAACGGTCAGGTGGAGGCTGTTAACAAAACGATTAAACACCTCCTCAAGACCAAATTAGATGCTAGGAAAGGTGCATGGCCAGAAGAGCTTCCACGAGTGCTTTGGGCATACCGAACCACTATCCACACAGCAACAGGAGCAACTCCATACTCCTTAGCGTTTGGCTCAGAAGCAGTCATACCTGTTGAAATTGGCCTTCCATCACCTCGTACTGAGGGATATGGCGAAGAGCTTAATCATAGAGCTCTTCAACTCAACTTGGATCTTCTTGAGGGGGAAAGAGATCTCACCAGTGTCAAAGTGGCTGCTTACCAAGAGAGGGTTGCTCGACATTTTAACTCTAAGGTTAAGCGCCGATCTTTCCAAGAGGGAGATCTGGTTTTGAGACAAGTACTACAAAATACTCGAGATTCCACTGATGGAGCATTGGGGCCCAACTGGGAGGGTCCTTATCGAGTCAAAGCAGTTATCCGACCAGGCACCTACAGACTTGTCACCATGGATGGGAGGTTGCTTCGTCATCCATGGAATGTTGAACACTTAAAGAAGTATTATCCATAGTCTCTTTATATATGTAATAACTCCTCCTAGGGACTTATGCATATGTAATGACTCCCTTAGGGAGACCGATAAAGAGATTATCAATAAAGTGTTCAGTTTATTTCAAACCATACATCTTTAAAGCTCATATATGATCAAGCTGTAAGAAGATAAAAAGAGTAAAAGAATTCAACACTGGAAAAAATTCTTAGAGTTCTTATTATTTCAAAATTGGCTGAAGAATGCCACACATATAGTCCAAGTAAGGACAAATCATCACCTATGACATTGAACTGAAAGAAAAGATAATAAAAGATAAAGTCAAGGCTTAGAAAACAGCCTTAATATGATTATTCCCTACGAATAAGCATCTACCTAGTTACTCCAACTATCTCTAAGAAATGGCTTCATCATCTCCTTCTTCCTCTGAAGATGATGAGGTAGAGTCGCCTTGCTTGGCCTCCCAGGCTACTGTGTCCAACGTCGACTCATAATCCTCATCTTTAAGGATGAAGCGGTGGAATTGCTCAGGATCAGAGTTTGCTGTCGGGATAGACTCTGCCACCAAGTTTAACTCTTCAGCTATGGGAAACTGATCAATCTTTGGGTAGCGATCATGGAACCATCTACGCACCCCATTGACCCCATCAATATAGGAACCTTCCATAGCTTGCTGGTAGATACGACCCCTACGGAAGCGAGCAACTGCTTTGTCAATCCTACTTTGCTCAGTAACAGTCCTCTCTCGAAGCTCTTGACCAAGATCATTGGCCCTTTTATGCTGGATAGCTGCCTCTTTCTTGGCTTCAGACAAGTCAGCTTTCATTCTGCCCATCTGTTCTTTCATCTCTGCCATCTTTCTCTCCGTTTCAGTTAAATTGTCAAGGCAGACTTGATGTTTCCCCTTCCAGTCGGCAACCTCAAAAGTGAGATGATTAACCTCATTGAGGAGGTTGGTATTAGTAGACTCTCCTTGAGCTAAGGGTCCTGTCGCCTGTAGAAAGAAAGACGAAGAGAGGAAAGCAGATGAGGCATGTCTTTCAAAAGTATAAAAAAAAAAGGGGGAGAGAAAAAGGTCTTAGTAAGACCCAACCTGAAGTATGATGCCAATACCGACAGCGATCGCATCAAAGTATGTAAGCTTTACATTCTCGGGAAAGACATTAGTAGGCATGAAACGTGCAGCACTTTGAGACAATTCACGAAGGTAGTCTCCACATGTCGAGCCACTTTGAAGGCCCGTACTATCAAAGGTGAAACGCCTAGGTAGCTGAGAGGCTGGGGGTAACTTACTTCTAGTAGGTTTTGAGACTGCTACTTCATCCATAGGCTGAACAAAGGTTGACTTATCAGGAATAGACTTCCGTATGGGAGTCTCCTTGTGACCACTGGCTCTCCTCTTCAAAGATCCAAGAGTTGGAGGACTTTCACTCCATTTCTTATGGGAAGGACCAGGCCTGTCATGCGCGAAGGGCTTAAGAGGCATCCTGGCTTCGAGTTGGGCAAACTGCTTCCTGGTAGGATGTAAAAGAAATATACCTGCGTAAAAATAAAACTAGTAAGACAGCAAGCACATGCTTGATGAAGTGAGGTAAGATCAGAAAGTAATGATCAAGCTCACCTTCCGGAGGAATTGGAGGTGACAAGCCAAGACGGATCAATTGCTCCCGATCAGTGAGGCTATTCACGTTCTTTGAGTCAATGGGTAGCTTGAGTGCCTCCTGCAAGTCGTTTCTTTCTTTTTGAGATAAAAGCGGGCGTTTGGTCCAAGGAGCTGCAATAAAAACAGAAAAGAATGTCAGTTAATCAAGAGTTTTCATAATGAAAATAGATAAGGTATCACCATAATATGGTACCGTAGAAACCAAAACGCCTCCTAATCCTCAACTTCTCCCCCTTTGGACGGGCACCTTCTTGATACTTCCAACTACCACCACACCAGAATTGTTTATACTTTCATTCTTTCACATGTGAGGGAATGCCAAAAAGGCGGTTTGGGTCATCCGTCTTCCCTCGCTGGGATATGTAATAGTAACCTGTTTTCTCTCCGTTCGGTGGGTGAATGGCAAAAATGTACTTAACATGGTTAGTGGTAGGATCACCAAGACCTGCGCTTCTGAATAAACTTTGAAATGCTATCAGAAGTCTCCATCCATTGGCCGACAATTGGGTAGGGGCAATGCCCATAGCATCGAGCATCCGTCGAACATAATTGTCAAAAGGCACCCGGAGACCAGCTCTCAGTAGCTCTAAGCTTAAGCCAATGACACCTCGTGGTGGCCTGCTCCACCGATCACCTTTCCTTGGAAGAAATAGGATAACTGAATCCGGGATAAGGAAATGGGCTCTATATATTTTTAATCGATCACCCGGGAGTTGATTATCAATATGGTCAGCCTCCCACCACTTTTCAACTTCAGGTTCATTATCTGAGGTAGCGGAGGACGACCAGTCGCTCTCCCCCTCAACATCCACCACCTTGTGATTAACAAGATTATGCCCTAACTCACGATCCTGACCGAAAAAATTCTGATAAAACTCATTGACCTCTTTACGGTTAGTCGTAGGATCCTTATTCCTTGCAGACTGGGTTTGATGACTTGGTTCCTCTCGTAGCACTGTCACAGTAGTCTTAATTCTAGGCATCTGCACAGTCAAAGAGGAGTCGTTAGTCATCAAACCAAGTCTACTAAAGAAGGGAAGAGATGAAAGAAAAGAGATGCTAGGGGACTGTATTGAAAGTTTTCCAAAATAGGCCTTGAAAAAAAATTTTTGCCCATGAAAAGGAAAATCTCATGTTGGTCCTTGACCAAAAGTATATAGTTTGTTTTCCTTAAAAAAAAAAATTTTTCAAAATTCGCGGAAACACCCCCGCGATTAAGAAAGCAAAGTTTCAAAATTCACGGAAACACCCCCGCGATTAAAAAACAAAGTTTCAAAATTCGCGAAAACACCCCCGTGATTTAAAAACAAAGTTTCAAAATTCGCGGAAACACCCCCGCGGATAAAAAACAAAGTTTTCAAAAATTTACGGAAACACCCCGCGATAAAAAACGAAGTTTCAAAATTTTACAGAAACACCCTCGCGATTAAAAAACAAAGTTTTCAAAATTCGCGGAAACACTCCCGTGGATAAAAAACAAAGTTTTCAAAAATTTGCGGAAACAGCCCCGTGGATAAAAAACGATGTTTCAAAATTTTGCAGGAACACCCCCACGGCTAAAAAACAAAGTTTAAAAAAATTGCCGAAACACCTCTGCAATTATTCAAATTTCTTCAGAAACGTCCCTGCAGGTTACGTAACCTCCGCATGCCGCATGCAGCGCGCCCAGCACCCCGCGGGCTCGCCACCGCGCGCCCAGCGCCTCACGGGCTCGCCCCGGCGAGCCCAGCGCCTCGCGCGCTCACCCCCGTGCGCCCAGCGTCCCAGGAGCTCGGCCCAGCGCGCCCAGCATCCCGCGAGCTCTCCCTTGCCCGCCCAGCAGCTCGCTCGCACGCAGCCTGCCTCGCCTGCTTCCCCCTTGCACGCCCAGCAGCTCGCCCGCGCACAGCCCGCCTCGCCTGCTTCTCCCTTGCGCGCCCAGCAGCTCGCCCGCGCGCAGCCTGCCTCGAATGCTTCTCCCTTGCGTGCCCAGCAGCTCGCCCCGCGCGCAGCCCGCCTCGCATGTTTCTCCCCTGCGCACCCAGCCCTCGTGAGCACGCTGCGCGCAGCTTGCCCTCGCAAGCTTGCTGCGGATGCTGCGAGCTTGACTCTTCTCTCGCCCTTGGAAGCTCGCCTCTCGCCCATCACGTACGAGTTCACAGTAGGCATGCCTTCGTTCCTGCATGCATGCTCTTGTGCGGCCACATGCATATTCAGAACTATGCCTAAGCCATTCTATTGGTTATTACTTCCAATCGGAAGCGATTTCACGTGGTTGTCCGGAACACCTCATGCAATATTTGAGCAACATTCATTGAAAAGAGAAAAGAGAAGGGAGAAGGGAAGGTTTACCTCTTGCTGTGTTTGTCCGGAACACCCCGCGCGGCCACCTTCCAAGCTTGCCTCCTCCCAACTTTGACCCCTTGCTTTATGTCAACTTGCTAGGGTTTTTGAGACTTGCCGCAAGGATATTGAACAAAAAAAAAATTTTAATTAAAAGGGATTTTATATAGACGGAAAAGTCTGCACCATATTTGTTAATTATATAATTTCCATCTCCGTGACGCCCATTTAGGGATCAAATCGCATTAGATTTATATGTATGATTAAACTCACTATTTGGGCCTTCTACTAATATTTAATTTATAGCCCTGAATAACTAAATAGTCCCTACGTCGACCCGTTAGTCGACTTGGGCCTGGGGGGACTACTGTTATGGCCATAACAAAATTGGGTCTCAATCAAATCTAATACAGTAAGCCCATTACTAAAGCCCATTATTTGGGCCTATTATCTGGGTTCCATAATGACTCATCCTGACTCCTATATAAACCCTCCGAATTATAACTCAAGGTATGCACACTTTTCTAAACTTATTCTCTCTCTAAATTTTCTCTGCTTTTGAGAGCTTCTCTCTCTAGGAAATTCTCCCAGAAAATTTCGGAGTGCCGGAAACTGACTTGAGCGTCGGAGGGTTTTCGCTTGCACCACCGCCGGCACCCCTGACTATTTTTTTTTTTTTTCGCAGGATTGGACCCGACGTACAATTCGAGCTTCGACCCGCTTCCCGACCGTCTAGAAATCGTGCATCAACAATAAGAAATAATGGGCTTTGTGCGATAGGAGGAGTTAATATGATGCTAATGTTAAAATTTTTTGGTTTAATGGTTTCGAATCTTACCAACGTACAAGTTTTTGACAAAAAGAAAAAAAAATGAAAAAATTGAATGTCAAAAGACATTGAAGTAATTTGAATGTTAATCATCCAACATAATAGAAGGTAACAGCAAGTCATTTCTAGCTATTTCTTAAAGATGAGAGTCATTTATGTTTTCAGGGCAAATCTCAGAGCCATGGATGAAATTTTCCATTTAAAAATATTATCTGTTTATGTAATTTTGTTTATGGAGTATTGATTGACAGTAAAGAATTCATCCCAAAATGAAATGGTTGCATAAAAAGGAAATTTTCGGTGTATACATGGAGTCCCACCCATTGTGATTATAAATAAAGAAATGTTATACGTATCCACTTACAATTCACCAAAAGGCCTAACAATTGGTTGATAATGTAGAGTACTAAATCAAAATGTAAAGTCTGATCAGCTAAGCTTACCAATCCTGAGATGTGTTTTATTCTTTTTTTTAAAGGAGGAGAAAACTAAGGATCTGAGCTTGTTTTTTTTTTGTACATTTCAAAAACTGTTTTTTAAAGTACATATTTATCAATATATTTAAATCGATATTAATCATATATCATTTTTAAAATTAAAAAAAAATAAAACTCAACCATATATTCTTATCAAATTTTAAAATCAAAAACTTAAAATATACAAAAAAAAACCCAAATTGTCTAGTCTTGTATTAGCTAAGAGGTTGCGGATAGATTGCCCATTGCATACAAATTGCAGCACTTAAATCACGTGATATTTCCACATGGCAGACTCCCATTAGCTGATCAACTCAGCACAGAATTTGTGAAAGCAACGCCAACACTTATATATATGTTTTTGGAAACCAAAGGTCTATCTACTCTACTCTCTTGAAAAAACAAATATTTCGATAGACCTTTGTACCATCTCTGTGCTCTTGCAACCAGCGATTTCGATCATTGATCTTAATCTTGAAAATAAATCAGAGCTTCACCCCTTAGATTCTCATGTTTGCTACAATATTCCTTTTCGCTATCAACCACTCAACTGTCTTGTTACTGCTTAGAGTTTCTTTTATCTCCATTTGCAAGACGATATGGTTCTTCGTCATCGGTTTCGGATTTATGTTTTATTGGACATATCTTAGGGTTCCTTCTTTATTAGGTTTAGATTTAGTTTTCTTTGTTGAAGATTTTGGCATTGATTAAGCATTGATCAGATCAATATTTGTACTCACAATACTGTCATTGTTCAAGAATCCAATTCTTTTGGTCTTCTTTTGTGATTAACATTTTTGGGGTTTCTAGATTGAGATTTTTAAGGTTTTTTATGTTATTTTTATTCAAAGTTTAAACAAAGCTTAAGAGTTAGGAGTCATGTTAAATAGGATTGGAGTTAATTGTTCATAATTAGATTGGAAGTCATGTTGAGAGTAATGTTTAATAATATTCCTAGTTAGTCTTGAATTAAGATTAATTATTTGATTTATTTTAGAAATATTAGTTTTCATAGTTTGAGTAAGATTATGATTGAGTCTCATATACAAGTTTTTGTAATTTGTCAACTTGATTAATAAGAATTAAGAAGAAATAAAATTAAAAGAGTTTACAAAGTAAAATTCTTCCTCAACTTATTATATTCTTGCATTGCTTGAGCTAGAGTGAGATTTATTTTCTTAAATTCCAACAATATTGGCCTTTAATATCTTTAGATCAAACGATCAAAACATCGGGTGTCTAAAAGATCGTCAGGATCTTCTTCAACACTTATCTTGCTTTTTCTTCCGTATGTGCATTGATTCTCCCGTTGCTATTTTTTTAATGAATTATTTCTTTTTCTAGTTTAATTTTGATAAATTCTTTCTTATCAATTATCTATTTCTTTTTTTAATATATTAAGTTCAATTGTGCTTACTAAGCTATTGTTCTGCTTTACTAATTCATTACCTAACTAGCTCTGGCTCAAAAATCGCAGATTGTATGGACCTAGCAGGGAAGAGAGAAGATTGCCTGATCAAAGATAAACCAATAACACGTAGGGAAGGAACAAAGTTTTGGATTAACGGCGGAAATGCTAGTATATAATGCCATGGAACTGGACCATCTTGGCGATACTTTTGGCGACAATCGTGAACCCACCCCCTTCATGTGCCTTGTCATTAAAATGCTATAGATTTAGCCTGAGAAAGACATGGTTGTTAAGTTCATCAGGAACGAATGCAAGTAGTTTAAAGAAACTCCTTTGACAACCCTATTTATTGCTTAGTTGTTTAGCTCAAGCTTAGAGTTTAGCTTATTTTTACTATTCATAATTAATTGTTTTACTTGCATTTTATTTTTGTTTTCGCATGTTCTTACAAATTTTTCAGGATGGTTTATATGAAATAAGAAGGATTAAGAAGTACAATCCAAAGAAATACAACCTAAGCCTAGCAAGGACCGATACCTACATTGCAAGTGTCCCGAATTTCAAAGTACATGGTACTCTTGAAAGATAGGCATCAAGAGCTTCCTCCTGTTATCTGCTATAAGCTTAGCAATAATGGTGGAAGAAATTCTTAGTAAAATTTTAAAAAAATTAAAAATATATTGGTGAAAAGTTAGTAATTAAATACAACCAATATTTAAAGATTCATAAATAATAAAATTATTAGAGAAAAATGAATATAATAGTAGTTGTATACATGTAATACACCCTTTAAAAAAACTATATTATTTTTTATATACAAAAAAGGGACGAATAAATAAATTTAGATAAGAAATTTTAAACATTAATTTTTATATTGAATATAAAAGCTAGGGATGTCAAATAGTTCATATAATTAAAATAGAATATTTTTTATTATATTAATCATAACATAAAATGGAAATATATAGTATAAATATAAAAAATATATATAGTAAAAATATAATACGAACTATTCCCTAAAGTAGCACGATAAGTGTAAAATATAATTTTATATTTATATTAACAATAATTTCACATCAATATTTTAATATTATGACCTATTTGATATCCCTCATAAAGGCCCATTTTGATATGTTTGCCGTAGGCCTTATATATTCTTGAGTCGACCTTGGCTTTGTCGTTTTAGACCATAAACATTTAGTTAAAGCTTGCAAACTAGTGATGTGAAGATTGAAACATATTTTTTGAAAGGACGATATCTGAAGATAAATTGGATTTGACAGTGGTGATGGACGGTAAGTCTCTATCTAAGTAGTTTGTTGTTTTTCATGGAAAAATTATGTTCTTCTGTTATGAATTGGTCAAATTATTGCAGTTTACCATATCGTTCTTGTTATGAATATTTTGTACAATTAGTTGTATTGCTTACTTTAGAAATTAAAATGTTTTTTGGACTCGATTATTTTTAATATAGTTGGTTTTGTTACGAAAGAGATAGAATTATACAAGACTTACCCTATTTATTGGGTTATGTGGAAAAGTTGAAGTTAAGAGTGCAAATGGACGTTGTATTGAATCAAGAAGCCTTTCGGTCCACATTTTAGCATAACAAGTTATCAATAGGACACATGGAAATAGGTGTGCGCTGTATTTAAGTTGCATAGGTTATGAATAGGTTAAAGTTAGACTCTAAGTTGTGCTTCACATTGTATAAAAATACTTTTTTGACACATTAAGACTAGTTTGTACTTCTACTTTACTTGCATTTTTGGTAAAAAAAAGCTTTCTTTTTCTTGTGATGATTGTATTTTTTATATTTTCTAATTGTATATTTGCGGTCTATTCGCTTTTTTATTTATTTATTTTATTTTATTATAAACAAATTTTGTTTGCAACTTTTGTAATAGTCAAATCAAATTGAATTGAGTATGCTATTGAATATGGGTCTGTCTACAGTACATCCAGTGTACTGATAGAGACAAATTTTTCAGTAAAAATTAAGTAAATGACACCACACAGTACCGAAAACCAGATTTACTGTAGCGCTACTGTAGCGTCCGTTTCAGTACTTCGGTTGTACCGTAGTTGTTCCCATTGAATATGGATCTAAATCCAAAAAATTCTGCCTTCAAACAAAAGTAATCACATGTTAATCCTATTTTTCATTTATTTTTCTATTATTCATTGGCTAACTTTTCTTTTTGGTTTTTGTATTTTTTTAATTTTTTTGGTGTTTGTGGAATAAGAAGGGTTAAGAAGTACAACCCAAATAAATTCAACCTAAGCCTAGCAAGGGTCGATATCTGCATTAAAGTGTCTCGAATTTCAAAGTCTATAGTATTCTTGAAACATGGGCATCGAGAGTTTCCTCTTGTTATATGCTATAAGCTTGTGGAAGATGTAAAGAATTATGAAATGAATGATATTCTGTTATTATTGAACGATGGAATTGTAGTTTATATACAAAGGAGTACATGAGAGCTGTGCTGCTCTGCTTTTCCTATTTTTACTCCTAAAATTGCGGAACACATGTAACTAATTCTAACTGTCTCTCTACTCAGCTAACAGCTATACAGTTTCCTTTTCCTTTCTTCTTCACATGAGCTGCACTGGAATTGCACTCAGCTACTCTGCTAACATCAACACTTCCCCTCAAGCGAAACAGCTCTGACAGAGCAGTGAGCTTGTTCCTAACGTATTCAAACTGACTTAGTGCTAGAGGCTTAGTAAAAATATCAGCTGCTTGATGTGCTGTAGGAACATATCGAATTTCAATTTCCTTGGCAGCCACTCTTTCTCGTATATAATGAACATCTATCTCAATGTGTTTTGTCTTGGAGTGAAAAACAGGATTAGAGGCTAAGGCTTTTGCTCCAAGATTGTCACACCACATTATTGGACAACTTGACACAGCAAGTCCAATTTCTTGAAACAATTGTTTCATCCAAGCAAGTTCAGCTGCTGCTTGAGCTAAAGCTCTGTATTCAGATTCTGTTGAGGATCTAGAAACTGTTTTCTGCTTCTTGGAACTCCATTGAATCAAGTTGGATCCAAGAAAGATACAAAAGCCTGATGTAGATTTTCTGTCATCCAGGTTGCTGGCCCAGTCAGCATCAGAAAATACTTCTAAGTTAAACCTTTGACAAGGTTTAAAGAAGAGACCAACTCCAATTGTTCCCTTAAGATATCTCAGGATTCGTTTGCATGCTTGCCAGTGATTTACTGTAGGAGCTTTTAAAAACTGACTCAATTTGTTCACAGAAAAAGTAATGTCTGGTCTGGTCAGTGTGAGATATTGTAATGCTCCAATTGTGCTTCTATAAACTTCAGGATGTAGGAAAGGAGCACTGTCAGCTAAGGAAAGCTTTAAGCCAGTAGTCATAGGTGTGGAACAGCTCTTGGAGTCAAGCATGTTGGTTTTCTGCAGAAGTTCTTTAATGTATTTGGTTTGAGTAAGATACAAGCCTGAGCTGTTTCTCTAGGCTTCAAATCCGAGAAAGTAGTTGATCAATCCTAAGTTCTTGAGTGAAAATTTTTTATTCAGATCAGTTACTACTTGCTGTATCAAGTGAGCATCCGAACCAGTGATAAGAATATCATCTACATACACTAATAGATACAGTGTATGATTACCAGATTTAAAGATGAACAAGCTGGTATCTGAAATTGAATTGATGAATCCCCAACATAACAAAGCAGCCTTGAGCTTATCAAACCAAGCTCTAGGAGCTTGCTTAAGACCATATAAGGCCTTGTTAAGTCTGCAAACATAATGAGGATGGACAGAATCTCTAAACCCTTCTGGTTGCTGCATAAAAACTTCCTCTTGTAGATCTCCATTTAAGAAAGCATTATTGATGTCAAGTTGTTGAATATCCCAACCTTTGGATACTGCAATGGTGAAAATGATCCGAATGGTTGATGGCTTGATAACAGGGCTGAAGGTTTCAAAGAAATCCTGTCCTGGTGTTTGTTGAAACCCTTTGGCAACTAATCTTGCCTTATATCTTTGCAAACTTCCATCCTTGTTGTACTTGACTCTAAACACCCACTTGTTTCCAACAATATTCATTCCTGGTTGATAAGGGACAAGAGACCAAGTATTGTTTTTATGCAAAGCATTCAACTCCTCATGCATTGCAGCCAACCAATCTGAATTTGTTATAGCTTGTGAGACACTTAGTGGTTCCTCTGTCACACTAGAGGAATCAGCAAGAAAGACTCTTGCAGGAGGCAAGGATCCTGTTTTAGATCTAGTTACCATAGGATGAATATTACTACTAGAAGGATTGTTTATTGGTAGGATATTTTTGGAATTAATCCTAGAATTAGGCAGTAAGGAATCAGATGAAACAGAAGTAATTGGAGTGTTTGTGTTTGGCTGAGATGATGGAGAACTTGCTGATGACAGTGTTGGGAAAGGAACTAAAGAAGTAGATGTATGTGTAGGTGTTGGGTGAGAAGTAGTGGGTGAGGCTGATTTATCAGTGTGTGATTGAGAAATAACAGTAGTAATATCCCAAGGTTTAAGACTGAACCAATCTGGATCAGTAGTAGAATGGCTGGAGGAAGAAGGTTGAGTAGCAAAAGGGAATGAAAGTTCATCAAATGAGACACTTGGGACAATATAAATTCTGCCTGATGGATGCAGACATTTATATCCCTTATGATTGAAACTATATCCCAGGAATGTGCATTTGTCAGTGTGAAAATCAAATTTGTGTTTGTTATAAGGTCTTAAAAATGGATAACATGCACAACCAAATACTCTTAAATGTGTGTAAGAAGGTTTGATCTTAAACAAAACCTCAAAGGGAGATTTATCATGATGCAATGAGGTAGGTAACCGATTTATCAAATAAGCAGCAGCTTGAAAAGATTCCCACCAATAAGTAAGAGGCATTGAAGCATGAGCTAAGAGAGATAAACCTGTTTCCACAATCTGTCTATGCCTCCTCTCTGCTCTCCCATTTTGCTGATGTGTATAAGGACAAGAATATCTAGGTAAGATTCCATGAGTAGAGAAATATGAAGCTAAAGATTTATATTCTCCACCAAAATCTGATTGCAAGCACTTAAGAGGATATCCAAATTGCCTTTCTGCCATTTTATGAAATTGGACAAATATATTGCAAACATCAGATTTGTTTTTCATTGGAAAAATCCACAAGAATCTACTGTAATCATCCAGAAAGTTTACATAATATCTATAGCCTTCAGTTGATGATACTGGAGCTGGCCCCCATACATCTGAATGTACAAGAGCTAAAGGATGCATGGCTTTACTGGATGATGCAGGAAATATAGTCTGAGTATGCTTGCCATACTTACAGGATGAACAAAATAGTAAAGCTTGATCATCATGTGACACTAACTGTCCCATGGAATGAAGAACTGACTTAACAACTGTAGCACTAGGATGTCCTAGTCTATTATGCCAAAGCTGATTATTATTATTGGTTTTAGCTGCAGAACACACAATAGAACTTGAAGAGGCTGATGTGAAGAGAGTCTTGGACTGCAAGTTTGCCTGAGCAGCTGGCAGATGCATTTGATACAGACCATCTTTAAGTGTTCCCAGCAAAATAATTCTCTTGGACTGCAAATCCTTTACATAGCAATGAGTACCAAAAAATTCAACAGAAATTCTATTATCTCTAGTCAGCTTTGAAATGCTTAAGAGGTTTTTTGTTATGCCAGGAACATGCAATATATCTCTTAAAATAAATGGCTTGGAAAACATTGGTAATTTGTATGTAGATAGACCAACATGCTGTATAGATACTTCATTACCATCACCAACTTGGAGTTTATCTGTACCACTGTAATGTGATTGAGCTTGAAGATTGTTAAGGTCTACTGTTACATGATCTGTAGCTCCAGAATCCATATACCAAGAGGGATCTACTACTGTATGAGGATCAGCAATGAGGCCTTGAGCAGTGGCAGTGAGCACTTGAGAAGGAACTGAAGTAGGTGGTACAGCAGGTGATGTTTGATGAACATGAGCTTGTGGTCGATAATGATTAGCCATATGAGACTGAGGTATAACATTCGAATGACCAGGACCTTGATAACCTTGATATCCATGAAAATTTGTATCAAATCTGAAATAACATTGCAGTGCTGCATGTCTAATTTTATTGCACAATTGACAAACTAGCCTTCCACGACCTCCTGTTCTACCTCTTCCTCTAGTTCCACAAAATGTATTCTGTAAAGGTGCTCTAGCAAATGAATTTTGAGAGGGAAAAGGAACCTTTTGTCCAGGGGTTTTCTTAGCAGTAAAGTGTGCTGAAGCAATACTGTTGTTTTGCACTTCCAGAGAATATGCAGTGTTCAGTTGATCTATTCTAAGTTCATGATTTTGCAAGAGATACTGTGCTTCTTGCAGGGAGACTGATTCTCTTCAAGCAGTTAGATTTATCACCACTGCATCAAATTCAGAACCGAGACCTCCATAGATGTAGAGTAATAGTTCATCATCTGTGATCAGATTTCCAGTAGCAGACAGTGTATCTGCTAGTTCTTTCATTTTAAGAATATACTCTCCAATATTCATGGAACCTTTTTTCAATGATTGTAATCGATTTCTAAGATGTAGAACCTGAGCTTTAGACTGTGTGAAAAACAGGTTTTCAAGAGTTTTCCATAATTCATGTGAAGTGTGACATCTTACTGTATGGCCAAACATAGATTCGTGAATGGAAGATAAAAGCCAGCTCATTATGAACTGATCAATGCGTTTCCAGATAGTGAACTCAGAATTCAATTCAGTTGTGAATTCAGATGTATTTTCAGAATGGATCTCTGATTGTGAAACAGGCAGAAATTTAGGAGGACAAGTGTTTGTACCTTCAACATAGCCATCCAGTTCAAGAGATCGCAAAGCAGGTAGAACAAGTGATCTCCAAAAGCCATAATTGGTGCTGGTCAACTTCAGATTCAACGTAGGAAGATTGTATGACAGTGATCCTTGTGAATTCATCATTTTTTAGCTGAGATTAGTGTTTGGCTGAATAGAAAATGCAGGAAAATCAGTAGGATTTGTCATCAGAGGATCTGAAAACCATAAGCTCTGATACCATGTAAAGAATTATGAAATGAATGATATTCTGTTATTATTGAACGATGGAATTGTAGTTTATATACAAAGGAGTACATGAGAGCTGTGCTGCTCTGCTTTTCCTATTTTTACTCCTAAAATTGCGGAACACATGTAACTAATTCTAACTGTCTCTCTACTCAGCTAACAGCTATACAGTTTCCTTTTCCTTTCTTCTTCACGTGAGCTGCACTGGAATTGCACTCAGCTGCTCTGCTAACATCAACAGAAGAAACTCTTAATCAAATTTTAAAAAACAATTAAAAATATAATGGTGAAAAGTTAGTAATTAAATACAATAAATATTAAAAAAATCTAATAATAATAAATTATTAAAAAAATGAATATAACAGTGGTTGTTCACATATAACGCTCCTTGAAAAAAAAATTATAGTATTTTATATATACAAAAAAGGATGAATAAATAAATTTCGATAAAAAATTTTAATTATTAATTTTTATATTGAGTATAAAAGCTACAGATGTCAAATAGGTTATATAATTAAAATGACATAACTTTTAATAAATTAAATATAACATAAAATGAAAACATATAGTATAAATATATACAAAATGATATATACAAAATGATATATAGTATAAATATAATACGAAACAAACACTAAGGTAGCACGATAAGTGTAAAATATAATTTTATATTTATATTAATAATAAATTCACATCACTATTTTAATATTAATTTTATGGCCTATTTGATATCTCTAATAAAGGTCAATTTCGGTATGTTTGTCTTAAAGCTTTATATATTCTTGAGCGACCTTTGATGTTGTCTCTTTAGAGCCTAAACATTTAGTTGAAGCTTTCCAAACTAGTGATGTGAAGATTGAAAGCATATTTTTGAAGTGATGATATCTAAAGATAAATTGAAATTGACAGTTGTGATTGATGGTAAGTTTCTGTTTAGGTTAAGCCTGTGTTTGTTCTTAAGTCATGTAAGGATACAATAGGTTGGAATGAACGAGTTAAGGCTGAAGAAAAGACATTTGAGGAGATAGAGAAGATAATTTTGAGGGAGAAGAATGTCAAGTCAAAGCAAATGGTTGTTGAGGATATTCGAAGGAATGAAGAAATTCAGAAAGAACTTGAACATAACATGGAGGCTAATAGTGCTGATGTGGATACCATCATAAAGTACAAAAGTATGAACGTTAGTCTTTTTGAACGAAAAGGATTGGTATTTTTAATTTCTTCTTATACTTTATTGTCTGATTTCATCTATCTATATAAAGTTATGTTACTGTTGATGATATATAGGTGTCACATACGTACAGTTACCCAAAACATTTCTATAAACTCATCTTTTGTGTTTGTTCAATGAGAGTGAAAGCTGTGCAAGGATGACATTTATTGGCATCTATATTTCTCACGCTATTTGTACAATAATTTTGGTAGTTGTTTCTTATCTTGCTGCTTTTTTTTTTTTTTGAAGATATCTTTGTTGTACAATTACTTCAGTGTTTGTTTCAGGATGTGTCAGCTTTTTTGTCTCCATTTCTGCTATTTTGCAGCGCATAACAATTAAGTAAGTTGTAGCTTGGTATTTGTTTAAAGGGGTAGTATTTGTTTCCCTAACAATATTTTACCGTGCAGCTGGACATACAATAATCTTCCTCGGGCTAAGTACAATGCTCAAATGGCAGTAATGAATGCGCCAATTGCTAAACCCAGAGGAAGCGAGAAGTTGAAGTTGAAAGATTGGGGTCTTGCTGTAGTTATAAGTGTTGTCCAGGGAAATTGAAATTAATTATTACTTTTGACGCTTTTTTTAATATATATAATTTTTTTTAAAAGTTCATATTACAAAATTATATTCTAATATATGGTTTATTAAAATCTTCTAAAAATAAATTAATTTAATTTAAAAATAATCTTCATTTTACGTTTTACACATTGGTTGTAAAAACATGATATAATGTTTATAAAAAGAAATAAACAAGGAGATATTTTTTATCGAGTAATAAACATTGTTACCTCCAACGTTTGGTAAAATACCAGTCTCCTCCCAACTTTCGATTAAGTAACATCAAAACCCTCAATTTTCCAATTTCGTTAGTTCATTTGTTAAACATATTATGAAAAAAACAAATTTACCCTCATTTATATGATAAGATTTATTTATTTATTTCTCTTTATAAGGAGAAAAATTTTAAAAACACCAATCAGACTCAAAAAAATCATACTTTTTTTTATTTTTATAGAAAATAGTTTATATAGATGGGTTGTACAAGAGCAATTTTTTTAAAAAATGAAAATTAAAAAGAAAATGGTTTCTAAATAAATCAATATGGTAGTCTAAATAGTTTTATTTCTAATCTTTATTTTTTTAAATTTATATTTAAAAAAATTAGAAAGAAAATGGTTTGTAAATAAAAATTAATGTTTTTAAAAATTTTCTCCTTTATAAAGAGAAATAAATTAAAAAATTCTATAATATAAATGAGAGTAAAATTATCTTTCTATAATATATTTAACGGGTGTACTAACGGTATTTAAAAATTAGGAGTCTTTATGTTACTTTGTCGAATGTTGAGAGGAGAAGGTTAGTTCGCCTAAATATTGGGGGTAACAATGTTAATTCCTCGTTTTTAACCCGAACAAAAATTAAAAATATAGCTAGTTTTTTCTTATGTCAATCGTATTTCGCTTTAGGAAGGAAATCTTCCTTGTAGACAGTTATAGAACTTGCGTAATCGAACTATTCTCATAAACCAATAGTACATCAGTACAATAATCACTATATTGGGTTTAGACAATGTATGGAGATGCACGGCAATTATCGCATCTGAAAGACTGAAAGTTAAATGTATCCATATTAACAGTAATTATTACCAAATACCAGGACACGAACTGTAGGTGTCCTAGATTGAACCACTGCGTAACACATTTCACTGCAAATGCTCCAGAAATCAATCCTACATGACATAAACTAGCACGATGGTGCTAGCTTGTCGCCTTAATATCTCCTAATTATGCGCATACCAAAACCTCTTCCTCAACTCATTACAAAATCCAAAAACTTTCATCTTTCTGCATTAGATAACATCGGAAAGCTAGTCCATTGTAAATTTAAGAGAATGAATGAAGGAAACGCAATAAAAAATTCTTATCGCTGCATTTACATACTTCAAGAATGCTCAAACATTTTTTTTTCAACTTTTTTTTTTTTCATATACAAACTTAGATGAGCTTACTTACTCATCCAAATCCGAACACCTCGACTTCAAATTTTGTTTGCTGGTTTTTTGAGTTTGTACCACTTATCTACCCTAGTCGTTAATAGTTATTCTAGAACTAATTCCCAAATTTCACAAATAACAAATATATATATATATATATATATATATATATAAACTACTTGTGACAGGTCTAGTACAAGTTTAGTTCATAGGAATTATTACCATTAGGATCATTTTTGCTACAACCTCAAGTAGAACTCATAAAAACAAGATGTTATGATAGTGGAGCTTATAAACGTAGGATTTTTATTAAAAATTTGTTTCTTATTTGGTTGAATAAATGTATAACTACTTTCTAATAATAACTATCAAAGGGAGTTGTGTTATAGGGACAAAAAAAAAAAAGTTGTTAATGTTGAAAAAAGCTTTTCAATGATAAAAGCTTTTTGACCAATGGATTAGTTCGACAATAAATCGATAGAAAATCTGTATCAAGTATTCTAATTTGAACTAAGTTAGCATTATATTCTCAAACCGCATGAATAATAGCTGAGATGGGGATCTAGACTGATGCAGAGTTTAAAGTATCAGTGAAATATTTGAGATACATGAAATCACAAGAGATATTAAAACCAAACACAAGGAGAATCTGAAAATTTCTTGCATATAATTTATTTCGATGCCAAAAAAGCGAACATGAGAAATACATGCAACAAGATACAACTTCATAGAACAACCATCCAAGGCATATATAGTAGCACAATAGTGCTACTTGCCTTTGCTAGTGCAGATTCTTTACTCCAAGCCAAACTTTTTCCTCAACTCTAGAACAAATTCAAACACTTTCTTCTCATCAGGAAGTGTCCTAGAAACGCTATCTTTCTGCATGCATCTCTTAGCCCAGGCAATGAATTTGGGGCATTCTGCCTCTATGTTGAACTTCCCCATGGTCTCATACGTGTAAAACCAACAATAGTAAGGAATCAAACATACATCATAATACCCAAGTGTCTCACCCCCGAAGTAAGGCTCGTCTCCAAGCTGCTCTTCCAGAAGCTTCAGGATTTCAATGAATTCCTTCTTTGCAGTCTCCTGCTCTTCTCCTTTAGTGTACCATATCCTCCTCCCAGTACCGAATATCTGCAATTTTTTTATATTAAGATTTTTACATAAATTTTATTAACCACCCTTTAAATCTAACTTAATCAAACTAAACAAAAAGGGTTTCAATTTCTACTGTCAAGGGCCAACAAGTTTTGAAGACTGTAAGATAAATAAAAAATAAATGAGAATCAATTCATTAATATCACAACTAAACTACCTTCTTGTCTATAAAATCAACCCAGAATCTAGCTTGAGCTCTCTGGTAAGGATCAGTGGGAAGCAATGGAGCTTTATCCCTCCAGACCTCATCAATGTATTGCACAATGATGGATGACTCGCAGATAGGTTTGCCATTGTGGATGAGTACTGGGATCTTCTTGTGAACTGGATTCATCTGCAGAAGCAGAGAGCTCTTGTTCCTCAAGTCCTCATCTCTGTACTCATACTTGATGCCTTTCTCTGCTAAAGCAATCCTGACCCTTATGCCAAACATGCTGGGCCAGAAATCCAACAGAATCACCTCATCTGCCATACTTTCATAAATTTAAATTGCTGATAATCAAAGATTCTAGAAATGATGGTTTCCCAAGAAAAGTGGAAGTTTGATTGTTTATTTTATCAGAATGATTACAGGGTCGGTTTAGCTTTCACAGCTTGCAAGTTCTTATAGTGGCCTGGCCTATTTATGACATATTTTGATAAGAGACAGGATAAATATGTAAAGCCTTTAGCAGCATCCTACTTTGTTGGGAAAAGTTTGTAGAGTATTGATGCTAAAGAATTCATCACAAAATGGTTGCATATACATGAAGTCCCACCCATAATTGAGAAATATATACAATCAGAGGCAATGTGACAAATTTATTGAATTTAAAAGAGAAATAATGAGGTGATAACTAGTTTAGGATAAACATACCAGCTTCAACTATACTAGACTTGACATAATCTTCATCAATTTCATTGCTCTTCTCAGCCATTTTACTCTTGAGCTTGAACTTCTGAGCCACTTTACTGTTGCTACCACGCTTTGCCCACGACCCACTTCTCAAAATTCGACTCCTCATTAAGGGTATATTGACCGGAAAACTGTAAGCTCCAGCTTGTTTCGCCGCCGCAGCAGCGGGAGGAATTACTGGTGCTTTTAGTGAACCCATGCTGTTAACAAAGCAAAAACAAAGTAATGAGAAATCAAAATATGTAACAAGAGGTTCTCAATTATGCGCAATCGTAAGATTCTTTTTCAATTTGAAGCCAATGTCGTCTCTGGAATAACCTCTTAGTCGAGCCAAAACAGAGACGAAACAGAGAGGCAGAGTCAAAGGCTCACGCATCGTTTTGTTTTGTATTGTAGGGTTTTGCACTCACAAAATTTTTTTTATTACCTAAATATTCATATAATATATAAAACGCTTGAAACAAATGATTTTAAAAAAAAAAAAATTATCCGTTACTTTGATGAAAGAATAAAAAAGTAGTTGATCAAAAAGTAAGAAAGGGGTTGCAGTGAGCTTTCGATTTGGGCAAAAGCCGGGACAACTACGCAATTTACTAAAAAACTATTTATACCTTTTGTTGCAGTTAATTTTTGTAATAATAATTATTAATTTCTTGAGAGTGTATATTAAAAAAAATCAAAATTAGTTTATAGAAAAGTGGGTATAGAAAATTAAGTGTCTGCTTATAAATTTTTTATTTTTATTTTTAAATTAATAATTTATTATTGATATTGAATTTTCTTAAATTTTAAAATTAATATAAGACTAATATTGATTTGAAATGTATTGCTTAATGTTGATTTTTAGAAAATATTTTACAAAATTAAAAAAGTTTTTTTGGAAATGCAGTTGCTCTATTTAACATTTTTAGTCATTCAAGTGGCATGTTTAGATTATGAAATTATTTCAATAACCTCAATCGAGTTGCCTAAAAAATAACAATTTGTATTTTGTGCCATGATTATTTACACACATTATTTTCATTAAACTCAAAAATTTCATAATTTTATAGTTTACAAATAAATTAAAATGATTTTTTTTTCAAAAAAAAAAAGAGAGAGGTTGCTCAATTAGTGGATATTACGCAATCTTATTAGTTTCTTGAGGAGGTGGAGGTCCATCCATCAGGTGGATTTCCCCTTCAATTGGACCAAAGATGGCAAGTCCATAAGCATTGCTGGCCCATTTAAGTTTTTTTTTTAAATAATGTGCACACCACTAAATACGAATCTTCAACAATGTGCACAAAATGAAACATGGAAGAATTCTTGACAATGTACATCACATGAATATATTTCATGCTTATTACAACCAATAAAAAATAATAAAGAAAAATGACCTTATTTTTTTTTAAACTAATTCATTTCAAATTAAAAAAAATTCTGCTTGGTTTTGAATGTCATTTTCCATTGTTAAGAATGTTCAACAAAGTTATAAACAAATAAATGTATGATGACATGTAATTATCCAATAATTTGAACTTTTACGTTTGTTCTAAATAAAGGATTCATCTTTATTTGGAATTTATGGACCCACAGAGTAGTAATAGAATTCTTAACTTGTAATTAGAAAAATATATTTTTATTATATAGTTTATTAAATCTTCTTGAAAATTAATTTAATTTATTTTAGAAAGTGATAAAAAATCGAGTTTTTTCTTATCTTTTTTTTTGTTTTAATTATGGTGTAGAAAAACATGATTTTATGTAATTAAAAAACATAGAATATGCGATAAACAAGCTGATTTTTTTTTCATTTTAACAGAATAATAATTAAATAGAAGATATTTTTAAGAAAAATTAGCATTTTAGTTAGTTAAATCGACAATATACTCCTCTATATATGTATATTCATCTTACAAAATTCAACTATTCCTATAAAACAATAGTACATTAACTAATCATTTTGTAAAACCATTCAAGATTGCAAACATCGTCCTAATATTCCTATTAGAAAACTTCTTATTGTCGTAAGATCACAAACACTCACTATACAAAAGTGCAAAGATTGGGATTTACTTCCCGCAAGAACACATCACTCATGGCTGAGATGCACAACGTTCCCATTTCAAATTTGATATGGAGACAGATGATTTTGTGAACCAACAAAAAAATCAGTACGTTAATCATCCATTTTAAAGTTAATTATTTATTAATATTAACATTAATACTAACATATAGACATTACAAAAGAGCTTAAAACCAAACACAAGGACACAAACGGAAATGTACTCGTTTGGAGTTTATTCATTAAGACAGGAAATGCACAAAAACAGAGCTTACTAGCTTATAGAGAAAGCATACAAGAGAATCCCAAACAAACAACTACATGACTCATGACACAACGTACCAATTATACTCCGAACCACAGTTGCAAGATGGTGCTTGCCAAATTAGAAACAAATAATACTCGAGGACACGATCCTACAGGGCAAACACACCAGCACGATGGTGCTAGCTTGTTACCTTAAATTTTCTACTCCACGCCAAGCCTCTTCCTCAATTCAGTCCAAAATCCGAAAACTTTCTTCTCATCAGGGAGTGACTTAGAAACATTCT
Source organism: Boswellia sacra (assembly GCA_013180625.2). NCBI lineage: Eukaryota > Viridiplantae > Streptophyta > Magnoliopsida > Sapindales > Burseraceae > Boswellia > Boswellia sacra. Next base: position 66,836 of record SNVD02005099.1, read on the forward strand.
CTTTCTGCATGCATCTCTTAGCCCAAGCAATGAACTTGGGGCACTCTGCCTCCATGCTGAACCTCCCATAAGTCTCATATGAGTAGAACCAGCAATAGAAAGGGATCAACGACACATCAAGGTACCCGAAAGTCTCCCCTCCGAAATAAGGCTCATCTCCAAGCTGCCCTTCCCGGGTCCTTATAATTTCGATGAATTCCTTCTTTGCTGCCTCCTGCTCTTCCCCTTTCGTGCACAATACCTTCCTAACGGCATCATATACCTACAATAATATTATAAATTCTCTTCACTTGCACATACCAAGATGATAACTTTATAAATCACAATTGACAACTAAAGCTAAAAAATTTCCATTAATTCCTAAAAAGAGTACTTTGATTGATTTAGAGACCAAAATGTTAATAATAAATTCCCATAACATAATTACTCAAAATTAATTATGTTTTAATTATTATTACCCTCTTGTCAATGAAATCACCCCAGAACCTAGCTTCGGCTCTCTGGTAAGGATCAGAGGGAGGCAGTGGAGCTTTATCCTTCCAGACTTCATCCATGTACTGGACAATGATGGAAGACTCAAAAATAGGCTTCCCATTGTGAATGAGAACTGGGACCTTCTTGTGAACTGGGTTCATCTGCACGAGTAATTAATTAGGAAATAAATGAATCAACAAAAATTAAATATTGAAAAAAAAGTTTTCGATGATGAACAATTTTCGTACGGTTGAAAGGTGGGTTAAGTCTCGAGCAGATTATTGGATCAAGATCTTGCAAAATAAAGAAAACGGTCAAGGGCGCTGGACGTGTTGCTGACAAAAATCTTTTGAGAGAAGCTTTGTTGAGCAAAGGATTCTACAGAAAGAAAAAGCATAGAAGAATGTGCGTACCTTAAGTGAAGATCAAAAGAATTCATATAGGTATCAGGAGGAATCATTGTAGAATTCAGATAACGGACCTAAATAATGGGTTTCGATAATTGAATTTTTGCTTTAGATTTAATTAAGTCCCAATTAATATCGCCAAAACAGTTTTATTAACATTTTTTATTACCAAAATATTCATATAATAAATAAAACACTTGAAACAAATGAAATTAAAAAAAGAAAGATTATCCGTTACTTTGCTGAAAGTAGAAAAGAGAAGTTGATCAAACACTAAGAAAGGGCTTACGGTGAGTTTTTGATTTTGGGCAAAAGCCATACACAACCATGTAGTTTACTAAAAGAACTATTTTATACCTTTTGTTGCAGCTAATTTTTGTAATAATAATTATTAATTTCTTGAGATTGTATGCTAAAAAAAATCAACATTAGTGTATAGAAGAGATCAGTATAGAAAACTAAGTGCCTACTTATAAATTTTGTATTTTTATTTTTAAAATTAAGTAAGGATATATTATTGTTATTCTATTTGTTGAGAAATTTGCACTATTCGCGGAAGCGATCTATCCAAGATCTTAACAGAATTATGATAAAATAACGAGCAAAAAAAAAAAAAGCCAAGAAAATTAAACAAGAGAAACGACACTAGATTTATAATGGTTCGGCCAATCAAGCCTACATCCATTTTGGAGATCTCAATAACAGCTTTATCTAATCAATAATATAGAAGATTACAAGAATACAAGCAACAACTACAAAGATTTCAAGCTTTACAGCCTTCCATATATATACCCCAAGATAATTATCAATGGGCTAATCACACAGAGCCCCCTAGGTTTTGGCTTAATTTCATCTAGAAACACTGTTTGTCACTTTTCATCATACGGTATCTTGACTTTTTTAAAATTCATCATAGACACCCCTTCCGTCAGTTTTGCCGTTAAGTGACATCAGATTTCGTCACATTTCCATCCATAAAATACAATTTTACCAAAATGGCCTCAACTTTAGTTTGACAAAACTTGTATAAAATAAAATAATCAGTGCAAGTTCAAATGACGATTCTGCCCTTGTAGTCAGCTTAATACTGTTACGAAGTTGACGCTTAAACTAGGGAAATTACTTTGTTGCCCTTAAAATTTGAATTTAAGTTAATACACGTTGCAGTAGCCGTTGGAATGCAACCGTTTATACAGCAAGCCAAACGTGTATTGGGCACCATAAAATGAAGACAAACCCAGCAAATGAAACACACAAAAAGCAAAAAAATAAAAACAAAACAAACCTAAACTCACAACAAACCAACACAGCAATTCATCAACAGCAGGTCAAAACTTGAAAAACACAAAAGCAGTTATCAAGAGTAGTTCATCCACATGAGTGCAACCCAATAGGTCAGAACTTGAAAAACACAGAAGCAGTTATCAACAACAGTTCATCCACATGAGTGCAAGGCAAGAGGTCAAAACTTGAAAAACACAGAAGCAGTTATCAACAGCAGTTCATCCACATGAGTGCAAGCCAACGGGTAAGAACTTTAAAAAAACAAAGGCAATTGCGAAAAAAAACACAGAAGCAGTTCATCAACAAAACCAGCACAGAAGCAGAAGCAGTTCTTGAGCAACAGGTCAGAACTTCAGATTGCAAAGCAAGAAAAGCTCAATATCCCAAAAGATGAGTCAATCAACCTCAAGGCAACAAGACAGTGGTTCAAGTAACACTTATGGCAGAAATGACATGATTAATGGCAGCTTAATAAAGTTTAAAAACAATAGATGCAAGTGTGGAACAAAAGCAGCTGTGATGATATCTGAATCAGCAAGGAATCTTGGTAAACTATATTTTGTATGCAAAACAGGAACATGCAATTATTTTCGATGGTGGGAGCCTGATAATGAAGAAGTTGACAAGTTTGAAGAATTTTGTCATGGTCAGATGGAAGAAATGGATACGAATGGTAGTGAAGCACTTATAAGTCAAATGCATAGAGATCTAAAGCAATTGATCATGAACAATGATATTGTCATGCAAAGAACTGAAAAACTAGAGAATGCTCTAATGTCTTGCAACTTAGTAGTTTACATTTTCATTATTCTGTTAATTGCATACCTTGTAAAGATAATGTACTGGGGAAAAAAAAAAGAAATAAAAGTTCTGTCATTGCCCAATATCATTACTTGTAAATTAGTATCATTCTTATCAACAAAATTACAGCAAATGCATGAAGTAATGTTAAAAGACTGTGTTAAATATACAAGATAAAGAGACATTGTCTTAAATGTTTCCTTATAGGAATCTAAAAGACTGTAATTTACAGTCTTTGTACAAAAAAACAACCCTTAACCCTATATCTGATAACAATTTTGGGTTGTTGTAAAACTAAAACCTACCTAAAAACAAAAACATTGCTTGCTGCTGGCTATCATGCGGTCTCACTGCATTCCTGGATGTGATCTTTTGCCTGCATGCATGTTTGAAGTATACATGATTACCAAAGAAAAGGTGAAAGCAAAAGTGATAGACAAAATCTCTAAATTTTTTACCTCTAGTTGCCATTAACATGGTTGAACCCACTGACTGCTGGGGTGGTACTGGTGCTGTTGCTGGTGGCTGACAGAATAGTGTAAATTGCCTTGTAGTTGGAGGTTGGTTGGATGCTGATAAATTAGAGCAAGTTATAAAAGACAAATCATAAATAGATATTATACAAATATTGATAAATGCAATAAAGGTAATACTTGATGTGCCTGAATTGATTGATTGATGATATGGTATATGAGATTGCTGAAGTGATGTTGATCCAGCCTGCCTTACAGTTGGAGATTGTTGGGGTACTGGTGTAAATTGGTAGAAAGATAATAATTAGTCAAAGTTAAGGGAGATACAAACAAGGAAAAAAGTTGCATGATTTTAATGCCAAAATGGAAATTTTTGCCCTTCATTCTTCTTAATGTCTGTGAAGCCACTGATTGCTGAGATGGTATAAGAGGTTGTTGAGATGAGCTATGAGGGTGCTGAGATGAGCTAGCAGGTTGCTGAGATGAGCTAGCAGGTTGCTGAGATGAGCTTGGAGGTTGCTGACATGAGCTTGGAGCTTGATGGGATGTTGTTGATGCAGATGTTGTTGATGCAACTGCTGTTGTTGATGGTCTCTGTCTCTGACACTTACACAACAATTACAATTATTATAAATTGAAAATATGATAATATTTTGAAAAACAACTTCTATGCATATGACCTTATTCTGTTTTAGGGCTCACTTGCAAGACCTTCTATTGTGATTGTATCCCCCACAATTTGAATATCGCATTGTGAACAAAGAGTTTGCAGGAGGGTTTTCATCAGGTGCCCTTCTTCTTGCTTTCTTAGGACTGCCTACCTTTGTCCTCCTTTTTGGAGCTTCACTTTGGTCTGGTATAGGCCTCAAGTGGTGGTTGTATGCAGCTATATACATATCTCTTGATAGTTTCTTATCCACAAACTGATTGACCTCAATCCTCCTCTCATTTGCACAGGCTATTGCATGGACACAAGGTATTCCCGAAATCTGAAATAAACCACAAGAGCAAAATCTAGCATCTAGTCTGACAATGTAAGCTCTTCCTTTACACAGAACTTCAAACTCCAAAGCTCCACACCAATACACCTCCATGATTCTACTGAACTTGCCTCTATCACTAATTATTTCCCTAATCCTAGGACCAATATCTAAATGCCATCCCAGGCATTCTTTATATCTGGTATTGGAAAAAAAAACAGAAATCAGTTGTTGATTATAAGGAAATCAAATATAAACATTTCAACAATCAAAATGCACTTTTATGCCAAATAGAAAGTGAACAGAAATGGGAAGAAATAAGCATATAGAAATAGGAAATAAAGAGCAGATAACTTACTTTCTTTGCATCCTCTTCATAATCTTTCTTCTTATGTCCTCTACCATTGTCAAATATGTTTGACCTCGATGCCTATTGATCCAAGAGTTGAAGGATTCAGTGATGTTATTGGTGACATGGTCCACTTTGACTCTTTCATCAAATGCATATCTACTCCAACTATTGGCAGAGATATTTGACAGGTACTCAAATGCCTTGTAATCCACAGATTTGATCTCCTCCATGGCTGTGTGGAAGTCATTAATATTAGTAGCTTTGCATGCTCTCCAGAACAGCAACTGAAGACTTAGCCCACAGTGTCCTTTCTTGAAATTATCATACAAATGCTTTGCACAGTACCTATGAGATGCATATGGCCACTTTAAATTTAAAGAATTAAGGATTCCCTTTTGCCTATCACTCATAAAAGTCATAGGCATCCCAGGTGCATCAACCCCTCCTAAATGCTCACCTAGATGTTCAAGGAACCAATTCCAAGTTGAGCTGCATTCCACTTCACAAATTCCTAATGTTAAGGGGTACATACCATTGTTAGCATCAATCCCCACAGCAGCCAAAAGCACTCCTCCCATTGGCCCCTTGAGATGACATCCATCTGTACCAATAAATGGTCTACAACCTCCATTAAAACCAATCCTTTGAACTGGAAAACTAATGAAAAAGCCTTGAAATTTTGGAGGTGCAGAAATTGACTCACAATCTGCCTTTACAAAGATAGTTGAACCAGGATTTGTTAGTCGCACTACATTGGCATACTTATGCAGTAGGTTAAGGGCTTTTTGGTGATCTTCTCCTATCACTTGAAGAGCTTTCATCTTTGCCCTGTATAATTTCTGTTTTGAAGGTTCCAACCCAAACCTTCTCTTAATATCCTTCTCTAACCACTCAATTTCTACATTAGGATCATCTTTGATGATGTTTTCATATTGTTTGGCTATCCATATATATATGCATTCTAGAGTATTAGGCTGTTTTTCACAGTTATGATCAGAACAAAAGCTCTTAATTTTGAAAGTTACTAAGTCTTGGGTTAAGGAGGCATGAATCCTCCATGGACAGCTAGCAGTTGTACACCTACATGTAACTCTCTGTCTCTCATTTTTTACTCTTTTCAGTACTATTTCACTCCTGATCGAATACTCTCTTAAGGCTTCTCTAAAATGGTGAATATTCTCAAAAGTCTGCCCTACCCTAAAGATTACATTTCCATCTGTAGTTGACCTAAATAAATGTTGCCTTTGAACTCTAGCCATTCTAGCACTTCCAACCTCTTCATCTGAACTGCTCATAATTTTATGGAAATGCTAACCATCACTCTGATAATAAGAGCTGTCATGTGATGACACCTCTTCACCACTTCCACTATCACTGCTCTCCCTCTCATTATTATGACAGTTGACAAATTCTACATCAGATTCAGGCCTATAGTCTGCATCTGACTCATACTCACTTTGGCTAACAGAATGACCACCAGAATGACCAACAGACTCTACCTCATCTTCTTCTCTATGTGACAACTCAGGTTCAACTCCTACATTTTCAACATCTTGGGACAACTCAGGTTGAGGTCCACTAGGGTTAGTAGGATCATTTTCACCTTCATCACTCTCCCCAACATCATTTTCCCACTCATTTTCTTTTTCAGGCATCTCACATGCTAAAGGTTTAGTGTCTAATGGTGTAACCTCAACTAACACAGTTACTTCGAAAGCTTATTTTTCTGGTACTCTCTCAATACTTCTAGAAATTTGGCATCAGTGTCAATGTCTATCCTATCCCCATTCCAAGGTAAGTCAACACTAAATTTAACATCTCTATGATCATATACCCCTAGATGGCAAACCGTATTAGCTGCAGCAAACAATCCTATCTTACTGACTCTATCATAGTCAATAAGCCCAATAGGATACTCAGACTCTAAATATCTTAATGTTAAATAAATAGGATCCATCCTATCCTACTGCCATATGTATTCATAGATACGCAAGTGTATAAGAAGAAAGTTGAAACAAATAGAGAGAGAGAGAATCTATTAGAAGTTAAGTATTAAAAACAAAATATGTATGTATACATGCAAGATATACAATATAACATGTACAGCATGCATGCAAGATATACAATATAACAGCATGCACGCAAGATAAACATTAACCACAGTTTATACCAACACGTTATGTAATCTATCATCAATTTCTTCCATTAATTTCAAAAACCCCTAACACTTGAAAATTGAACGACCAGTTCAGAGGCTACAAACTGACCTTAAAAACTGACAAATCAAAACACATTCAACGCATGCATGTCATTATCACATATTATGATATGAATTACCGACTTCTATTACCAAACACAAAAAGCCCCAAATTTCTCACCATTTTAGGGTTTGGACAGAAAGATTTTGACACAAACACTGGAATAATAGTAACATCTAACAATAGCACATAAAAAACGATTAAAATATGTAGAATGACAAAAAAGAAAACCATCAGCTATAGAGTTCAGAAGTTTCGTATGTTTGCAACGTTTCACTACCAATACAAACAAACAGACACTTCTGAAACTTACAATAACACTTACTGAATCACTAATCCAAGTGCTGCACGAACTTCCTCCAGTCGAAAATGGTTATGGGTCAGCTTTCTGTCCAGCAGAAGACAGCGAAGGGTCGCGCCAAGAGGAACTGGAAATGGCCACGAAGTGGGGACAAGGACAATCGCAGAAAGCTAAAAAAATAACAAGGTGGGGTTATTTTATTCGATACTTTATTTATTGTTGACCAAATTATTAAAATGACTCTTTTAGCCCTATTCATTCCATTTATTTACATATACTTAACGGCAAAACTGACGGAAGGGGTGTCCATGATGAATTTTAAAAAAGTCAGGGATACCGTATGATGAAAAGTGACAAACAATGTTTTTGGATAAAATTAAGCCAAAACCTAGGGGGGATCTGTGTGATTAGCCCAATTATCAATCTATGATATATGCTACCAAGGAAAGAATAGCCAAGAAGAACTCATCGGGCACCCTAACACGATTATCTCTCTAAAACCACACCTCAAAGATACCACACCTATAGTGTTTGTTTACAAAAGATGCCAAACTGAGGACTTCCAAGATCACCCCTACACGTTTGCCAACCGTCTTTCTTCTAACGTGTCTGAAACCTTTTCTATTGTCTTCTCTTCTCATAGTATTTTTCACTCATGTGAACAAGACTTATATATAGACCTTTAAGTTTTTTTCCTATTCTAGCAAGATTCTTAGACTATAAATATATTCAAAACTCTTACTATTTCAGTTTCTTCATCAAATTATGAGTATCCAAGATTATGGTATTAAAACAAATTACAATCCAACTTAACTTCCTAGTTTAATATAAATTCCAATTTGTTTTAAATCTAATCTAGAAAGAAATCCTAGCTTGCCTAATACTTAACAAGACAAAACCACAAAATAACAATATTCTCTCAAATTTTAAAAATAATATGGAATCAATATTAATTTAAAATGTATTAACTAATATTCATTTCTAAAAAATATTTTCTAAAACAAAAAGAAACAAAGGTTTTCTTGGAAACGCAGCTGTATTTAAAATTGTTAGCCTTTAAGAAAGGATCCAAGTAGCATGTTTAGATTATGAAATTATTTCAATAACCTAGAGTTGCCTAAAAAATAAAAGTTTGTGACATGATTATTATTAAACTAAAAATTTTCACAATTTTGTAATTTATAAATAAATTACTATGATTTTTTTTTAAGATAGGTTGCTGCGTTAGCAAATGAGTAGTTTTATTTAGCCCTCATTTTTTCTCCTTATTCCAACCCACTTCTAATTTAACAAGGATATAATTGTAACTTTAAATTATAACAATCTCTTATTATCTCCCACGTTAAATTTTAACTATTTTCATTTCCTTAAATAGTCTTTTTTGACTTTAATGATATCTATCTTTTTTTTTCAGTTTAATATTTCATTGAATTGTTATTTGATCTTCACGGTTTTTGAATTTTTTTCATTCAATATTTTTATATCATTGCAGTTCTTTAAGTGAATGAATTATTAAAAGAAAAATTGTGATTTGAATGCTAATCAATTGTTTTCTTTTATCTTATTGAATTGTCTAAATCCATATAAACAAAATAATTAATCAAATTATTTTTTAGTATTGGTGTTTAAAAGGGATAGGATAATATGGATAATCTAGTGTCCGTTTAATCTAAGTTATTTGATATATTGAAACTTATAAAATAAAAAAAGAAATATACGTTAACTTTAACCTAAAATAAAACGCAAAGAAATTGGAGCTGCGTGAGAGGGAGAGATGAAGATAATAAGACAAGAAGGAAAAATATGAGAAAGATATAAGAGATATATAAGGAAAAAATAAAAGCTTTGTTAAGTTTATCTGCTTGATATTAATTATCTATTATATTATATTTTTATTACAAATTTATTCTTATTTAATTTTGAAATGAGGGCTAATGAGATTAAATGTGGGGGCTTAATAGAGCTATTCTTAGCGGATATTAAGAAATCTTATTTAGTTTCTTCAAGTGGTCCATCTTTCAAGGTGAATTACCCCTTCAATTCAATTAGACCAAAGAATGGCTAGTCCATAAGTATTACTAACCCATTTAAGATTTTCTTTTTTTAATTTTTTAGTCATGCGTATAATGTGTATAACTAAGTATGAATATTTAACAAGGTGCACAACATAAAACATGGAAGAATTCTTTCACAATATGCATGAATGTGTCTTGTGCATATTGCAACAAATAAAAAATAATAATAATTATGATATTTATTGATTTATTTCATTAATAATTTGATCCCTTAATAAAGGAAATGACCTTATTATTAATTTTTTAAAATAATTCATTTCAATTTAAAATAAAAACTTACAATTTGCATAAGGTTGAATTTCATCTTCCATTGTTTTTAATGTTCAACAAAGCTGTAACAAATAATTTGTGGAGTTAATATCAATTACTACCCCTATTAGTTTACAACAAGTCACTTAGATGTGGCTTTCGAAAATTTAATCGCCAACTAGCAAATCATTTACAAAATTCATCAAAATAAGTTTCGAGCTAACAGATTCCGTCAATTGACTAAATAATAGGATTTTAATTACTTATTTATCCTTTTGTTTATTTAAAAAAAAAGCATGTGTATAATAAAATAAGCTTTGGATAAAGAAATAACTAGGATACCCCTTATGAGTATTATATTTAGACATTTTATGCAATTACATATACTATTTTTCTATCAAAATACCCACGGTATGAAAAATCAACAGTGGAGTGAAACATTATGTAACCGTACTATATATTAAAAAAAGAGAGAGAAAGAGAAAATAAATCATAAAAACATAAATAATTAGTTACCATAGCATATCAAAAAAATTAAAATCACCTAATTCATGCGTGCAATGGAATAATACGATAAAACTATCATGTTATTACATGTATTTGATCATTATACTCAATTTTTTTTTAAAAAAAAAAACCCATTTTTCCCCAAATGCAAGTTCTCTAATTTTCAATAATTAATCAACTTATCCAAACGATCCAAGATTTTACACAGGTCTTCTAAGAATATGTATCTAACATCATATAAAATTTCATAGTATTTTAAATTTAGTAAGTGCCTCAAATAATTTAAGCTTTCAGAGACAACACTTCCATCTTACAATATTTGAGACCTAACCTTCATTTATTCAAAAATATATAACAATTCCTAAAGAGTTTCTAAAATCACAAAACTCTCAATATTTTAACATGACATAAATAGGAAGAAGTTTGCTAGATTTCGTAATTTTTTTAAATAATTTTTCTGCTACTGATGACTTGCAGAGAAAATGAAATTCCAACATTGCATAGTTAATTTTAAAAATTCATAAAAAATAAAATACTTAACATTTTTAGTGATACAAATTTTAAACGAACTTTGAGATGTTTACTTTTAACATATCTAAACTTGAAAATCAAAATCAAAATGAAATAATTACAAAAAATTTAGAAATCCTATACTATCCACTACAAAAGCCTAGAGTTGATTAAGGTTACTCGTACAAGTTTAATTAGACAAGTAAAAAGTCTAAACTGTCCTCTTCTCCAGTTACACTTTTTAACGGTATTGATATTCGAGGACTTATTTGATAAATTTTGTAAAAGATTGGGTGCTTTCTGCCCGTGTCTTTAAAAGCTACATGCCGTGTAATCACGTGCAGTTATTTAATAATTTCAAGTTTTACGTGCGTTCTACGCAAAGAATTTGTCTCTATTTTGGAATTTATGGGCCCATGTAGCAGTAGTAGAATTCTTAACTTGTGGAAAATGCTTAGGCCTTGACATTATATATGTTGTTAAAAAAAATGTAAACAAGAAAAGTGACTATCATATTCATCCTACGGATTTAGCTGTGGTACAATAACTGTACCATATAAAAACTTTAAAAATTAGTAAACAATATGTAAAAAACCGTAAATATTTATAAAAGAATCATAAATATAATTTTATTTATTCACAAATATACACATTATTTACAATTTTTGAAATTATTGTACGGCCGTAACAAGACGCTCATGATACTAACTTCACTATCATAGCGAAACCTTTGAAATTATCAAATCATATTCATTTGGCATTGAGCATCTCATTTTATACAATTTATCATTTTAATTTTTTTCCTAAGTTCATAATTAGACAGCATCTTTTTATTGCATAGTTTATTAAATCTTCTTGAAATTTTATTTAATTTATTTTTGAAAATAACAAAAAATTCGACTTTTTCCCTATCCCTTTTCGTTTCAGTCGTGGTGTTGGAAGTTGGAACACATGATCCTATGTTCTCTTAAAACATAAAATAAACAATAAACAAGCTGATATTTTTCAAAGAATTGAATAGAAGATGTTTTCTTATGCCAATCACATTTTGCCTCCAGGAAATTAGCTTTTTAAGTTGTTAAATAGACAATATACTACTCTATATCCGGATGTAAATCTTACAAATTCAACTATTCCTATAAAATAACAGTACATTAATTAATCATTTTATAAAAACATTCAAGATTGCGAACATCATTCTGATATTTTTATTAGAAAACTCCTCATCATCACGAGATCACAATCAATCACTATATACGAGTGCAAAGATAAGGGTTTACTTAATGCAAGAACACATAACTCATAACTGAGACGCACAACATTACCATTTCAAATTTGATACGAAAGACAGATGATTTTGTAAACCAACAGAAACGAAATAAGTATGTTAATCACCCATTTCAAAGTTATATAGTAATAATATGAACATTAATGCAAACATATAGAAATCACACAAGAGCTTAAAACCAAACACAAGGACACAAACGGAAGTATCCTTGTTTAAAGTTTGTTTATTAGAATAGGAAATGCACTAGAACAGAGCTCACTAGCTTAGAGAGATAGCATACCAGACAATCCCAAATAAACAATACATGACTCATTGCACAGCTAATTATACTCCAAGCCACAATCGCAAGATGGTGCTAGCCAGATTATAAACAAATGATAATTGAGGACAAAATCCTACAAGGCATATACACCAGCACGATGGTGCTTGCTTTGTGCCTTAAATTTTCTACTCCACACCAAACCTCTTCCTCAACTCAGTGCAAAATCCGAAAACTTTCTTCTCATCAGGGAGTGACTTGGAAACACTCTCTTTCTGCATGCATCTCTTAGCCCAGGCAATGAACTTGGGGCACTCTGCCTCTATGCTAAACTTCCCATAAGTCTCATAGGAGTAAAACCAGCAATAGAAAGGGATCAACGAAACATCAACATACCCGAAAGTCTCCCCTCCAAAATAAGGCTTATCTCCAAGCTGCCCTTCCAGGGTCTTTATAATTTCAATGAATTCCTTCTTTGCTGCCTCCAGCTCTTCCCCTTTTGTGGACCATAACTTCTTCCCCGCCTCATATACCTGCAATAATATTATATATTCTCTTCATTTTTAATTCTACATACCAAGATGGTAACTTTATACTTCACAATCACAAATAAAGCTTAAAAAAAACCAAAAAATTCAATGAATTCCTAATTAAAGTTCTTTAATTGATTTACAGACCAAAAAGTTAATAATTAATTCCCGTATACATAATCAGTCAAAATTAATTAGGTTCTAATTATTATTACCTTCTTGTCAATATAATCAACCCAGAATCTATCTTGAGCTCTCTGGTAAGGATCAGAAGGGAGCAGCGGAGCTTTATCCTTCCAGACTTCATCAATATACTGAACAATGATGGCAGACTCACAGATGGGCCTTCCATTGTGAATGAGAACTGGGATCTTCTTGTGTACTGGGTTCATCTGCACAAGAAGAGGGCTCTTGTTCCGCAAGTCCTCTTCTCTGTACTCGTACTTTACACCTTTCTCTGCCAAAGCAACCCTGACCCTTATGCCGAACATGCTGGGCCAGAAGTCCAACATAATCACCTCTTCCGCCATGGCTATTCTACCTTGATCTACTCAGACAATCTTCAACACAGATCGGAGGAATATGATATTATTGAGTTGGTGAAAAGTACAAGAGTTTTGTTGCTTATTTATAGAAAAGGTTCCCTGGTTTTGGTTCTAGCTTTCTATTATACGGTAGCTTTTTTAAAATGCAATTTTACGTCTTCGAGAGAAGAGACGTTCTTTTTATTTCTTGTCGCCGTCTTGGAGAATCGTCTTCTTGAAATCAGCCAATCTCGTCTCGAAAAATCCTAATTAATTAGGAAATAAATAGATCAAGAAATTTAAATATTGAAAAAGAAAAAAAATTCTAGACTCTTCGCAAAATAGGTCATTGCTTCCGTCATGAGATGCTTTTAAAAAGAGTTGGCGCTTCCGTGATTTGACTTACAGTTGCCTTATTCATATTGAGACCGACAAGGCTCACAATTGAGATTTGGGAGCGATTGCGTTCCAGGACAGGTAGGTCAACTAGAAAGACCCCAAAAAAAAAAAAATTCACCAATTTTTATCTCGCGTGGTTGGGTCTCGTCCACTTAAATAACTGTATTTTCTCTTCCTAGGTATTAAAAAAAAATTTTAATGTATAAATTTTATGGAATATCTTTTCTTTTTTTATATTCCACGGAAAATAATTTTAAAAAATTATCAATTTCTTTTTTATTTTTTATAATTCAGGAAATTATACTTATTAATAAATTTTATGAAATCGATTATTAATAATAAAAAAATTGATTTCATAAAATCAATGATTTGAGTATCACATCACACCCTTGTAGATTAGCAAATAAAGTTATAAAATTTCTCAATAAAATAATTTTTGAATACCTTAAAAACACTTAAAGAGATAAATAATAATTTTATAAAATTTATTTTTTAAATTAATATTAAAAGAAAAATGGAAAGTACCCGACAAAATTAATCTAAATAGTTAAACTCTTATAAGAACTTTTATAATTTTCTCGTACTTTTGAAATATGTTTTTAGAAATTTGAAAGGGAAGTTACCCTAATTTTCTTTTTTAACAAATAAATATATAATTAACTGATTAAATTAGTGAGTAACGTAAATAAAAGAAGTTCATGAATGATGCTGACTTTACATCTAAACTTTAATAATATGGTTAATTCCATTGTTTGCACTAGCTAGTGTAGAACGATCTCTCAACTTCTTCAGTGTAGAAATTTCGAGTCCTCGCTAGCTGAGATGGCTTGTGATTACGTGAGTTCTTATCATGTATTTTAATTATATCATTACTTCGAATAAATTATGTTACTGATTTTTAATTGTTAATTAAATTCAAAAAAATGGAAATATTCTATTTATATCCCATCAATGACCTAAAAAGTAACCAATAATCATGATATTTAATCACAAATGATTATAGATGAGCATGTAAGGATTATTTTGTTCCTTATATTTTTAATAAATTTTTTTAGCAATCACCATATGTAAAAATAATATTATATTACTGAAATTGAAGCAGGAGCCGACCTTAGTGAAGCTGGGCCGGGGTGTAGCCCGGTCTAGATTTTTGATAAGAATTTCCATGCAGCACATTTTTCATCCAAATGTTTGACTGTGATCCATGTAATCCCTTGAATTTTAGAAACGTACACAAAAACCCTAAATGTTGACAATGAAAGCGAATTTAAACTAAAGCCCGTAAGCGACGCATATTTTGCATCTCTTTTTCATATAAAGTATCCATAATCTTAATTCTGAATTTTAAATTAAAAATAAAATAATAATTTATGATTTTGAGGATTTTTAAATAATAAAAAACACATTTTAAAGTTATTTAAAATAAAAAATAATGTGCTTCAGTGGTAGACTTTCTGTATTAGATTTTATTAAGGCTCAATTTATATCGTCATATCAGTTTTATTAACATTTTTTATTACCAAAATATTCATATAATAAATAAAACACGTGAAACAAATGAAATTTAAAACAAAAAAAGAGATATTTTTCTGTTACTTTGCTGAAAGAAGAAAAAAGAAGTTGCATCAAAAGGAAGAAAGGGCTTACAGTGAACTTTTGATTCGGGCAAAAGCCATACACAACCATGTAGCTTACTAAGAGAACTATTTTATGTCATATCAGTTTTATTAACATTTTTTATTACCAAAATATTCATATAATAAATAAAACACGTGAAACAAATGAAATTTAAAACAAAAAAAGAGATATTTTTCTGTTACTTTGCTGAAAGAAGAAAAAAGAAGTTGCATCAAAAGTAAGAAAGGGCTTACAGTGAACTTTTGATTCGGGCAAAAGCCATACACAACCATGTAGCTTACTAAGAGAACTATTTTATACATTTTGATGCAGTTAATTTTTTAATAATAATTATTAATTTCTTAAGAGTGTATAATAAAAAAAAATCAACATTAGTGTATAGAAGAGATGGGTAGAGAGAACTAAGTGGTTGCTTATAAATTTTGTATTCTTATTTTCAAAATTAAGAAAGGATTTATTATTATTATTATTATTATTATTGTTGTTGTTGTTGTTGTTGTTGTTGTTGTTGTTGAGAAATTTACACTACCCGCGGAAGCGCTCTATCCAAGATCTTAACAGAATTATGATGAAACAATGAACAAAGAAAAGCAAACAAGAAAAATAAACAAGACAAGTGACATCAGATTTATAGTGGTTCGACCAATCAAGCCTATGTCCACTTTGGAGATCTAAGTAACAATTTTATTCAATCAATAACAAAGAAGAATTACAAGAATACAAGCAGTAATTATAAAAGATTTCAAGCCTTACAACCTTCCATACATATTCCCCAAGATAATCACCAATCTGTGATAGATGCTTCAAAGGAAAGAATAACCAATAAGAACTCCTCGGTTAAATAACCAAGAAGAACTCCTCGGTTACCAGATCTTGGACATGATACCACACCCTAATTATACCACACATATGGTGTTTGTTTACAAAAGATGCCAAACCGCAGACCTCCAGGATCAACTCCCACACGTTGCCAACCTTCTCTCTTCCAAGGTGTTTGAAACGTTTTCTACTGTCTTCTCTTCTTGTAGTATTTTTCACTCATGAAACAAGACTTATACATAGGTTATTGAGTTTCTTTCCTAGTCTAACAATGATTCGTCGATCAAAAGTATAATCAAAACTTTTTCTATTTCAGTTTTCTTGTCAAATTATAACTATCCAAGATTATCCTATTAAAACAAATTACAATCAAACTTAACTTCCTAGTTTGATGTAAATTCCAATTTGTTTTAATCCTAATATAGAAACAAATCCTAAATTACCTAATACTCTAACAAGACAAAACCACAAAAATAACAATATTTTCTGAATTTTTAAAAATAATATGGGATAAAATGTATTAATTAATATGCATTTCTAAAAAATATTTTCTAAAAACAAAAACAAAAAAAGGTTTTCTTGGAAATGCAACTATATTTAAAATTGTTAGCCTTTAAGAAAGGATCCAAGTGGCATGTTTCGATTATGAAATTATTTCAATAACCTAGAGTTGCCTAAAAAATAAAAGTTTGTGATATGATTATTATTAAACTAAAAATTTTCACAATTTTTCAATTTATAAATGAATTACTATGATTTTTTTTTTAAAGATAGGTTGCTGAGTTAGTAGATGAGTAGTTCTACTTAGCCCCTATTTTTTCTCTCATTACACCTGACATCTAATTCAACAAGGGTACAATTATAACTTTAAATTATAACAATTTATTATTATCTCCCATATTAAATTTGAACTATTTTCATTTCCTTAAATAAAGACTTTTTTTACTTTAATGATAGCTATCTTTTTGTTTTTTTCAGTTTAATAGGTCATTGAATTGTTATTTGATCTTCTTGGTGTTTGAATTCTTTTTCTTTTGTTCAATATTTTTATATCGTTGCAGTTCTTAAGTGAACAAATTATTAAAAAAAATCATGATTTGAATGCTAATCAATTGTTTCCTTTTATCTTATTGAATTATCTAAATCCACATAAAAAATAATTAATCAAAGTATATTTTAGTCTTGGTGTTTAAAAGGGATATGATAATATGGATAATCTAGTGTTCGTTTAATCCCAGGTGTTCAAAATCTAATCCAATCCGCCCAAACCAATCGATCCAATCTAAACCAATCCAATTTTGATTGGATTTAATCAACTGATGGATTGAAATTTTTGAAAACCTAATTAATTGGATCGGATAACAGATCCTATTATAAAAATCCATCATAAACCAATCCAATCCAAGTAATAGATAATAAATTAACTTTGTAATATCTAAAAATTAAAATTAATATTTGATGATCATTGATATAATGTATATGTGCTATGTGTAATTGGTAAGTATAAATATAACTTAGTTATTATTATTATTTTATTTCATGAATTGTTTTTTCATGTCAATTATATTTATCTCAATATAAAAACTATCAATTACTTACTAATTATTTATTCATGTTTGTAGGGCATTCTTTACTATGCATGGATGAGATTGAGTTAACACAATTATGCAGTAATAAATTTTTTCAAGTTACATATTATGCATATCAGCTTATTGCGTGGAGTCCTATAAATTTATTTAAATTACAATGTTTGTATTAGAATGATTTAAATTTTTATTATTATTTTATTTAGGAACATTAATCAATTTATAAATGAATTTTTATTTATTACGTTATGATTTACCGATATTTTAATTTACTTGATAACTTTATGTTATCATTATCTTTATATAATATAACATTAACTTGTGTTTTTTATTAGATCATATTAGATTCTTTTTATTTTTAATTTTTTAAAGTTCGGATTGGATCGAATTGAATCGGATCGAATGATTTTTTTTTTTTAAATCGAATTGGATTGGATTTCAATCTTTGATTGGATCGGATTGTATTAAAAAATCTCTAAACCAATCATTATTGGATTGGATTGATTATTAGCTAAATCCATTGTATCTAAACTGATGAATATCCCTAGTATAATTTAAGTTATTTTATCTATTGAAACTTATACAGAAAGAAATATACATTAACTTTAACCTAAAATAAAACGCAAAGAAATTAGAGTCGCATGAGAGGGAGATATCAAGTTAATAAGGTAAGAAGGAAAATACGAGAAAGAGGTAACAGATATATAAGGAAAAAATAAAAGTTTTATTAAGTCTATCTGCTTAATATTAATTATCTAATATATTATATTTTTGTTTCAAATTTATCCTTATTTAATTTTGAAATGAGGACTAATGAGATTAAATGTGGGGGTTGAATAGAACTATTCTTAGCAAATATTAAGAAATCTTATTTAGTTTCTTGAGGTGGTCCATCTTTCAAGGTGGATTACCTCTTCAATTGGACCAAAGAATGGCAAGTCCAAAAAAAACTCATTTTCGATAACTTGTTGATGCTCATTACCACATTTTCAGATTTCTCATTTGTTAATTTCCTGGTTTAGTGTGATATAAAGATACATCCATGAGCATTGCCAACCCATTTAAGATTTTTTTTAGTGATGTGTACAATGTGTATAACTAAATATGAATATTTAACAAGGTGCACAACATGAAAGATGGAAGAATTCTTTTACAATATGCATGAATGTGTTTTATGCATATTGCAACAAATAAAAAATAATAATAATTACGATATTTGTTGATTTATTTCATTAACAATTTGATCCCTCAATAAAGAAAATGACCTCATTATTAATTTTTTATGATGATTCATTTCAAAATATAAAATTAAGATCTGCATAAGGTTGAATTTCTTTTTCCATTGTTGTTGATGTTCAACAAAGCTATAACAAATAATTTGTGGAGTTAATATCAATTACTACCCCTATCATTTTACAAAAAATCACTTAGATGTAACTTTTGAAAATTTAATCGACTACTACCAAACCATTTGCAAAATTCATCAAAATAACTCTCGAGCTAACAGATTCCATCAATTGACTAAATAATAGGATTTTAATTACTTATTTGCTCTTTTGTTTATTTTAAAAAATGCATGTGTATAATAAAATAAACTTTGGATAAAGAAACAACTAGTATACCCCTGATGAGTGTTATAATTAAACATGACATTCTATGTAATTACAAACCCTATTTTTCTACCAAAATACCCTTGATATGAAAAATCAAGAGCGGACTAGACTTGGCAACAGGCCGTGTTCGAATGGTTTTGCTCATTTCGTATTCGTGGCATGTTAAATTATCTTAATTCAAATACAACTCATTAACTTATTAGGTCTAAATCTTAAAACCTAATTCAGACTGTTAACTTAACGTGTTACCCAAATCCAACCCATTAAACCCGTTTTTTATTTTTAAGTTAGATAACAATATATTTAACATGATTTGTATAAATTATAAACATAAAATATAACTAATAGTTTATAAATTTAATATCTAATGAATATTTGAAATCAACTGAAATATTTAAATTTAATATAATACGAAAACATAAACAAAGTTTTATATTCAACATCATTTAAATGTCCATCTAAAACATATTTAAGATAAACAATTAAAAATGTCCAATTGTTGAATAATTTTTTAAAATAAAATAGGACATTTTATAGGTTATTTCCTTGTATCTCCTATCAAAATGTCATACCCGTACACCCACACATCTAAGAAAAATATGACGTAACTGTATTAGAATAATTTTAATTAAGTTAAAAATAGTTATAAAATAGTATTACATTTAATTATTTTTTATGTATTATAAATAAATTAACTAAATTATCTTTAATATTAACGGGTTAAACGGGTAAAACAGTTTTTTATAGGATAAAATCAAACACAGTATAATATCAAACTGGTTTTATCATGTTAACCTATTAACGATTCGATTCGATAATATTATATCCAAAACATGTATTTATCGAATAGTTTCATGTCGTATTAATGAATCGTATAAAATTTCTTAGACCTAGAGTAGACTATTATGTGATCGTACTATATATATAAAAAAAAAAAAAGAGAAAATAAATCATAAAAACATAATAATTAGTTACCATAGCATGTCAAAAAAATTAAAGTTACCATAGCATGTCAAAAAAATTAAAGTCACCTAATTCATGTATGCAGTGGAATAATATGATAAAACTATATGTTATTACATGTTTTTTATCATTATACTCAATTTTTTTTTAAAAAAAAAAAACCCATTTTTCCCACAAATGCAAGTTCTCTAAGTTTCAATAAATAGTCAACTTATCCAAACGATCTAAGATTTTACTTGGGCTTCTTAGGAATATGTATCTAATATCATATAAAACTTCATAGCATTCTAAATTTGGTAAGAACCGTAAATAATTTAAGTTTTTAGAGACAACATTTCCATCTTACAATAGTTAAGACCTAACCTTCTTTTATTCAAAAATATATAACACTTTATAAAGAGTTCCTAAAATCATAAAACTCTTGAGATTTAAACAGAATATAAAGACAAACAAATTTGCTAAATTCATAATTTTTTGAGACCTCTAGGTGCCTTAAATAATTTTTCTAATACTAATAACCCGTAAAGAAAATGAAATACCAACATTGCATACTCAACTTAAAAAATTCATAAAAAAGTTGAATACTTAACATTTTTTAGATTTTATACCAACTCTTGAGATGCCTACTTTTAAGATATCTAAACTTGAAAATCAAAATCAAAGTAAGGTAATTGCAGAAAGTTTAGCAATCCTATACTATTCACTACAAAAGCCCAGAGTTGATTAAGATTATTTATACAATTTTATTAATTAGAAAAGTAAAAAGTCTAAACTGCCCTTTTGTTGTTACACTTTCTGACGGTGTTAATACTCAAGGACTTATTTGATGAATTTTATGAAAGATCGTGTTCTTTCTACTTAAATTTTCAAAAGTTACATGCCGTGTGATCACATGCACTTATTCAATAATTTCAACTTCTACATGCATTATAAATGAAGAATTTGTTTTTATTTTGGAATTTATGGGTCCACATAGCAACAGTAGAATTCTTAAGTTTCGGAAAATGCCTGGGCCTCCACTTTTATAGATTTTGTTAAAAAAATGTGAAGTTAAGAAAGCTAAACTATCATATTCATGGCACAAATTTAGCTATGATACAGTTGCTATACCATACAACAACTTTAAAAAATAGTCAACAATGTAAAAAAAATCATAAATATTTATATAAAAATTGTAAATACAACTTAATTTATTCTTTTATAACTTTTATACATTTACAACTTTTGTATAAATATTTACGATCATTTATACATTATTTACGATTTTTGAAGTTATTGTACAGTATAACAACTGTACCATAGTGGAAATCGAATGATACTTCACCATCATAGCAAAACCTGTGAAATTATCAAATCACTTAGGCATCTTATTTTATCCAATTTGTCATTTTAATTTTTTTCTTAAGTTCATAGTTAGAAAATCTATTTTTGTTACATAGTTTATTAAATCTTATTGAAATTTTATTTAATTTATTTTAGAAAATAATAAAAAATTCAAAATTTCCCCTCTTTTTTCGTTTTAGTCGTGGTGTAGAAACACAAGATCCTATGTTCTCTAAAAACATAAAATAAGCGATAAAGAAGCTGATATTTTTCAAAGAATTGAACAGAATTTTATCTTTTATATATGTGTTACAGTTTGCGGCAAAGTTCAAAGAAGTGAATCGAGTTCTGGAGATATAATATGAAGTGAGATAAGTGGGCCAGCAAGGAAGAGTGAAATGGATACTTAAAGCAATAAAAGAGACATAAAACAGAATTGGGCCACTCACGTAAGATAAGTTAACAAGATAAGAGATAAAAGGGCAAGAGAGAGAAATTTTACTTTTTTAATTTCTTCATGTACAATTACACGAAGTGGGGGGTTCTATTTATAGTCATATGCAACCGCTTACTGCCACTGCATATACCAATCATAACATACCAATTTAATAGCTAATCAAACCTTGCTTAGAAGAAAACTAATTAGATTTCAACATTTGTTACTAATTAATTAAATGATGGAAACCTCATTTACTTCATGTGGTGGTAATCCATCAGAAATTTACAACACTCCCCCTTGGATTCCACCACCTAAAATAATTGCATTTAACTTTTCTAAGGAAAAACCCTATGGGGTAAAAACCAAAGTAAAAAAAAATACAATTATAAAATTATAAAGTGGTCTGTTTATACTGCCTTATTAAAAACCTTGCCAAGAAAACCCAGTGGGACAAAACCTGGTCGAAGGGAAAAAGAGTACAGTGCACATGTGTCCACAATGCTCCCCTTGATCATGGCAGAAGACCTCTTGTCAAATTGATTGCTTGTTGGGCCGTCGCATACCGATTTTGTATACTAGCTTCTCAAATGTTGATGTTGGTAAAGTCTTAGTGAACAAATCTGCAAGATTGTCATTGGAACGTATATGCTTCACATCGATCTTTTGACTTTCTTGAAATTCATGCGTGTAAAAGAACTTTGTTGAAATGTGTTTTGTTCTGTCTCCTTTGATATATCCTCCTTGGACTTGAGCAATACAGGCTGCATTATCTTCATATACGATTGTTGAAGGATTTATAGTAGGAGATAACTTGTATGAATTCTAGATGTGTTGAATAACATAACATAACCATTTACATTCTCGGCTGGCCTCATGTAATGCAAGTATTTCAGAGTGGTTAGAAGAAGTAGCAACCAAAGTCTATTTAGTAGATCGCCATGAAATTGCGGTCCCATTATAATTGAAAACATATGCAGTTTGTGATCGAGCTTTATGGAGATCAGATAAATAGTCGGCATAAGCATATTCGACCAAGCTAGGATTTCAAGAAGGCTCATATGAAAAAAATAATCCCAAATTAATAGTTCCCTGAAGATAACAAAAAATATATTTGATCCCGTTTCAATGCCGTCTAGTGGGTGCGAAACTAAACCTTGCTAAAAAATTAATTGCAAATGTAATATCAAGTCTAGTACATTGCGCCAAATACATTAATGCACCTATACATTCAAATATGGTACTTCAGGACCAAGTAACTGTTCATCATCCTCTTTAGGATGGAATGGATTCTTTTTAGGATCAAGGGATCAAACTACCATTGCGGTATTCAGTGGATGAGCCTTGTCCATGTTGAACCGTTTCAAAAGCTTTTCTGTATATGCTGATTGGTAAATAAGTATGCCGTCAAAGTTATGCTCGATCTGCAGGCCGAGATAGTATTTTGTTTTCCCCAAATCTTTCATTTCAAATTCTCTCTTCAAATATTCAACATTATCTTGGATTTCTTCAGGAGTTCCAATTAAATTCATGTCATCGACATATACTACTATAATAAAAAAAAATCAGATTCTGACCTTTTTATAAACACACAAGGGCATATGGGATCCTTAATGTACCATTCTTTAATCAAGTATTCACTAAGGTGATTGTACCACATTCTCCCTGATTGTTTCAATCCATATAAGGATCTCTACAACTTAAATGAATACATACTCCTTGGTTGTGTTTTAATTGCTTCAGGCAATTTAAATCCTTTAGGGAATTATATATATATATCAGAATCTAATTGACCATACAAGTAAGCAATTACCACATCCATAAGGCGCATGTGAAGTTTTTTCGAGACTGCCAAACTGATCAAATATCTGAAAGTGATAACATCCATTACGGGGGTATAAGTTTCATTAAAATCAATACGTGGTCTCTGAGAAAAACCCTGAGCTACTAGTCGGGCTTTATACCTGGCAATCTCATTATTCTCATTTCGTTTTCTAGTAAATACCCATTTATATCCAACGGGTTTGACATCATTAGGTGTTTGGACTACAGGTCCAAACACTTCACGTTTGGGCCAAAAAGATAATTCTGCTTGAATTCTTCTTTCCATTTAGGCCAGTTATGCCTTTATCTACATTCATCCATTGTGTGTGATTCAAAGTCATCATTCATAATATTAGTGGCTACTGCAAATTAAAATACATTGTCAATGACAATTTCATCACGCTTCCACATTTCTCTACTATAAGCATAATTAATGGAAATTTCCTCATTTTTAAATTCAGGTGCCACTTCAGAGACATGTGTTTCATTAACAACTTGTGCCTCTTCAAGGGTGGGTGTCTCATTAGGAACATTTGTTGTTTTAGGAGACAAACTAGAGAATGTGATTTCTTTAGCTCGATCATTATTTCCATCAGAACCTTTATTAATCATTTTTCTTTTTCGAGGGATAATATCTTTTGATCTAAGGGGTCTGCCACGCTTCTAGCGTGCAACAGTTTGATCATTCATCATTGCTTGAGGGTTTGCCAAACAGGAACTTAATTTGAGCCAGTGTATTAGCAGCATGTATATGTAACTTTGTTATCTTAGCTGTATCAGTAAAGGCATCCGACATTTGATTAGCGATATTCTGAAGATGTATCATCCTTTGCACTTCATTTTCACATTTAGGTGTGTGAGTATCAAGATGAGACAATGCTTCTACATTCCAAGAAAGTTCTAGATTTCTTTTAGAAGACACATGCCCAACTTTAGGAGGCATTTTCTTTTCCCCTAAAGGTGGAAAAACTGTCTCATCAAAATGACAATCTACAAATCGTGCAGTAAAAATATCACCCGTCATGAGTTCCAAATATCTGATAATAGATGGAGAATTGTAACCTACATAAATCCCTAATCGGCGTTGAGGTCCTATTTTTGTCTGCTTCGGGGGAGCAATGAGAGTTGTACGGCACAACCGAAAGTTCTCAGATGAGATATATTGGGTTGTTGACCAAGTATAAGTTGTATTGGTGAATATTCATGATAAGCAGTGGACCATAATCTGATCAATGATGCAGCATGTAAAATAGCATGGCCCTAGGCAGAGGTTGGCAACTGCGTTCTCAATAAAAAAGTTCATGCAATTATCTGCAGTCGCTTTATAAGTGGCACTGCCAAACCATTTTGGGCATGGACATATGGGATATGATGCTCAATATCAATTTCAACATATACACAATAATCATAAAAAAACTTTTGATGTAAACTCACTAGCATTATCCAAACGTATGGACCTAATAGGATAATCTGGAAAATGTGTCTGTAATTTTATAATTTGAGCAAGTAGTTTGGAAAATACAATATTTCTATTTGATAACAAACATACATGAGGCCACCGTGCAGAAGCATCAATTAGGACCATAAAATAACGAAAAGGTCCACTCGGTGGATGAATAAGTCCACATGATTCTTTCTAAAAATGATGGAGATTCTTAACCAGTCTTAGAGAGAAATGGTCTAACAATCAATTTTCCTTGCGAGTAAGCGGCACAAGTAGTTTCATTGGACATAAGGATTTTTTAATTCTTTAGTGGGCGTCCATTTGTATTCTCAACAATTCCACGCATCATTGTTGATCCTAGGTGACCAAGACGGTCATGCCATAACATAAAAGTCTTAGGATTATTAAACTTCTGGTTCATAACTGCGTATGTTTTAATGGTTCTTATATATGTATAATATAATCCAAAAGAGAAAGCTTCAAGCTTTTTTAATATTAACTTCTATCCTGGGACATTTGAGGTAATATAAAAGAATTCAATATTATTTTCACAAGATGTCTCAATATGATATCCGTTATGTCTTATGTCTTTAAAACTGAGCAAATTTCTTCTGGATTTGCTTGAGTATAAGGCATTATTAATATTCAACTTAGTATCGTTTATCAACATTCCGGAGCCCTTAATCAAGTTTACGAACCCTGATATAGTGTTAATCTTTACTTCCAGAAAGGTTATATCTAGAAAATATTTTTTATCTTTAAGAATTGTATGTGTGGTTGCACTATCAACTAGGTACAGATTTCCATCATTTTTAGACAAAGATAAAGTCTTGATGTCCATTCCCTTTCATTACAAAAGTTTACATTAGATATGATTTTATGCGAAACAAAAGTACATCAAAAGTGTTCATAACGACAATACATAAAAGATACATCAAAGCAAAAATACATGAAAGTATGACATCATCACAAAATATAACAAAAAGTAAAAAAGTAATAGTTATTCAATCGGCTGGGCATTTTCATTAACCATTATCTGGCCAGTAGCTTCACCTGAACTAGGAAAGAAATCTGAGACATCAAAATTAGTGTGACCTACGGGGTCATCTATGTAGTTTGTCTCAACATTCTTTCTTTTATTCTTTATGGGGGCTTGATACATATCCACTAAATACTTTGATGTACGGCACATGTATGACCAATGGCCCTTCACGCCACATTTATAGTAAGTACTTTCATTGCTTCTTTGTTGCTTGGGTTGATGACTTTTTCCTTTGTCATATGTCGAGTCATCTCTATTCCACTTCTGGTGGTTCGGTTTAAATTTCTTTAAAAGGCCACCTCCAGGTTGGAAATTTTTTCTGCCATGGCCACGACCACTCTTGCCACCTTAGATGAGATAGTATTCACTTCAGGGAATGTTGTAGATCTAGTGGGACGTAATTGATGATTTTTTAATAGGATTTCATTGTTCTACTCAGCAACCAAAAGACATGATATCAGCTCAATGTATTTCTTAAATTTGCACTCCTGATAGTGTTTTTTCTAACATCTCCTCTTTAGTAACAGTTTGTCCACAGTACCTCAATTGAGATACAACTCTGAACATGACTAAGTTATATTCGCTTATCGTTTTGAAATCCTGAAGTCTCAAATTCTGCCGTTGGTATTGGGCCCTTGGCAATATTATTGTTCGTTGCTGATCAAATCTCTCTTGCAATTTGTTCCAAAGAACTAATAGATCAGTTATAGCAGTATATTCGGATTTCAGGCCTTTATTCAGATGATGATGCAATAATATCATGGCCTTAGACTGATCATGCAGAAATGCAGTGTTTCCATTTGTTATGGTTTGTTCAATACCCATGGAGTTCAAGTGAAGTATAACATCATCAACCCAATCTGAATAATTGTCTCCATTATTGACAATGGCTCAAACATTAATCTTTCAAAATTTGCCATTATCTATTAATCAAAATGAATAAATTTAATCATTAGGAATCTGAACTTCAGGTTCTGAGTTGGATTAATATTGACATTTTAAATAATAACATGATAACTATAAATAAAGTGTAATTAATAAAATAAATGCAATTTTATCGTACTGATAATATCGTGTTAGGAACAAGTAATGTAAATTAATTGCCAGAAAACTCAAAGTTGCGACCAAGCAAATTTAAGCTAGAAAACTTTAAGTCGCGACAGTAAACAAATAAATTTGAAAATTATGATAATATATAATAATCAATAAATTTAAAATTTAATTGTCAGAAAACTTAAAGTCACGACCAAATAAATTTAGGCAAAAAAACTTTAGGTCGCGGCTTAAATAAATAAATTCAAGATGTAAATGATAAAATGATAACGAAAGCAATATAACAGGAACATTAACATAATAAAGTAAGATGGATAATAAGACGAATTTTAATATTATAAAACTAATCTTATTTTCTGATGTGGAAGATCCAATATAATAACAATCATAGAGCATACTCATAAGATAATTAACATACATTTACTATTTATAAGAATAAATTAAGAATATAAGAATTAGTTGAATAATAATAGAAAGAAGACACTAAGATAAATAATATATCTCTAAAAAACAATTCATGTTGATAACTTTTTATATTTGATATATGTGTTACGGGCTTGCGGCAAAGTTTAAAGAAGTTAATTAAGTATTACTTCTGGAGATATAATATGGAGCGAGATAAGCGGGCCAGCAAGGTAGAGTGAAATGGATTACTTAAAGCAATAAAAGAGACATAGAACAAAAGTGGGCCACTCACTTAGGATGAGTTAACAAGGGATAAAAGGGCAAGAGAGAGATTTTACTCTTTTAATTTCTTCATGTACAATTACACGGGATGGGAGGTTCTATTTACAGTCATATGTAACCGTTTACTGGTACCCCATTTACCAATCACAACTTACCAATTTAATAGCCAATCAATCCTTGCCTAGAAGAAAACTAACCAGATTTCAACATTTGTTATTAATCAATTAGATGATGAACACCTCATTTACTTCATGTGGTGGTAATCCATCAAAAATTTACAACACAGAAGTTTTTTTTCATGCGAATCATATTTTACTTTATGAAGGAAATTAGCTTTTTGATTAGTTTAATAGACCATATACTATGGCATAAATCTTACAAATTCAACTATTCCTACAAAATACAAGTGCCCTAATTAGTCATTTTGTTAAAACATTCAAGATTACAAATATCATTCTGATATTTTTATGATAAAACTTCTCGTTGTAGCGATATCACAAACAATCACTATGCAAGAGTGCAAGAATACATCACTCATGATTGAGATGCACAACATTCCGAAGTCACATCCTGGTGAGAAGACAGTTCTCGTATTTTGCACTGCGTTGAGGAAGAGGTTTGGCGTGGAATAGAAAATTTAAGGCACCGAACTAGCACCATCGTGCTGGTGTATATGCCTTGGAGGATTGTGTCCTGGAGTACTATTTCTTTTGTAATTAGCTAGCACCATCTTGCGATTGTGGCTTGGAATATAATTAGTTGTGTAATAAGTCATACAGTTGTTTATTTGGGATTGTCTTGCATGCTATGTCTGTAAGCTAGGGAGCTCTGTTCTTGTGCATTTCCTGTTCTAATAAATAAACTTCAAACAAGGGCACTTAATGTTTGTGTCCCTGCGTTTGGTTTTAAGCTCCTGTGATATCAATATGTTAGTATTAATGTTCATATTAATACTATATAACTTTAAAATGGGTGCTTAATACACTTATTTCGTTTCTGTTGGTCTACAAAATCTTCTGTCTTTCACGTCAAATTTGAAATCAGAACTACAAGGCACTTCCCCTTTTGCCTCCAGCACACAATCCTACAACTACAAGGCATATATAGACTAGCACGATCGGCATATATAGAGACTAGCACCAGGGGGCGCGCTAGCTTGTTGCCTTAATTGCTGCTTATGCCCATAATTTTTAAATTTTTTCCTACTCCCTGCCATACAACTTCCTCGCCTCCATGCAAAATCCAAAAACTTTCTTCCAATCAGGGAGTGACTTAGAAACACTCTCCTTCTGCAAACATCTCTTAACCCATGCAATGAGCTTGGGGCACTCTGCCTCGATGCTGAACTTGCCAAAAGTCTCGTAAGAGTGAAACCAGCAATAAAAAGAGATCAAGGAAACATCAACATATCCGAAGGTTTCCCCTCCGAAGTAAGGCTTATCTCCAAGCTGCTCTTCCAATGTCTTAATAATTTCGAGGAATTCCTTCTTTGCTGCCTCCAGCTCTTCGCCTTCTTTGGACCATATCTTAAACCCTGTTGGTTGCTGTATATATTTTCTCTCATTAATAGAATTATAGAAAATAAAAAGCCGCTAATATATGTCAAACAGCAACTGAAAATTGTCAAAAATTTCCACTAATATTCATGGAAAAACCCTCGCAGTTTCAACAAATTTGACAACCGTTCCCCTGCGACGCAGGTTACTGACAAAACCTTGAAGAAATGAAATATGAGCGAAACTTGTTATACATTAGATTATTACGATTGCATAGACAAAATTTATAATTTACGTTTATGACATTATAAATCAGAACTAAAGCTAACAAATTAATTTCAGTTTCTAAATAAAAGTACTTTTGACTGATTTTGAGAGAAAAAAAAAAAATAAATAAATAAAAGTAAATGTCAAACAAAAATAAAAGAAAATTAAATTCTCATTAACATAAGTAGTCAAAATCAATTAAACTTACCATCTTGTCCGTGAAATCAGCCCAGAATCTAGCTTGAGCTCTCTGACATGGATCAGAGGGGAGCAAAGGAGCTTTATCGTTCCAGACTTCGTCAATGTACTGAACAATGATGGAAGACTCACAGATGGGCTTGCCATTGTGAATGAGAACTGGGATCTTCTTGTGTACTGGGTTCATCTGCACAAGAAGAGGGCTCTTGTTATGCAAGTCCTCTTCTCTGTACTCGTACTTAACACCTTTCTCTGCCAAAGCAACCCTGACCCTTATGCCGAACATGCTGGGCCAGAAGTCCAACAGGATCACCTCGTCCGCCATGGCTATTCTACCTTGATCAACTCAGAAAACTTGAACACATATCGGAGGAATATGATATTATTGAGTTGGTGAAATGTGCAAGAGTTTTATTGCTTATTTATAGTAAAAGTTGCTTGGTTTTGGTTTTAGCTTTCCATTATATGGTAGCTATTTTAAAATGCAATTTTACGTCTTCGAAGAGTCGTTCTTCTTATTTCTTGCCACGAGAATCGCCTTCTTCAAATCAGCCAATTTCGTCGTGAAAAATCCTAATTAATTAGGCAATTAGTAGATCAAGAAATTAAATATTGAAAAAGAAAAAAAAAATTCTAGATTCTTCGCAAAATAGGTCATTGCTTTCGTCATGAGATGCTTTAGAGTTTGGCGCTTCTGTTATTTGACTTATCTTAGTTATATTAAGACCGACAAGGCTCACGATTGAGATTTGGGAGCGATTGCGCTCCCGGACAGGCAGGTCAACTAGAAAGACCTAAAAAAAATCCACTAATTTATATGTCACGTGGTTGGCTCTCGTCCACGTAAATAATTGTGTTTTCTCTTCCTAGATATTAATAAAAAAGTTTTAATGTATAAAATTCATGGAATATCTTTCGTTTTTTATATTCCATGCAAAGCAATTTTAAAAAATTATCAATTTCTTTTTTATTTTTTATAATTCACAAAATCACGCTTATTAATAAATTTTATGAAATTGACTATTAATAATAAAACAAAATTGATTTCATAAAATCAATGATTTGAGTATCAAACACTTGTCGTTTAGCAAATGAATTTGTAAAATTTCTCAATAGAATAATTTTTGAATACTTTAAAAACACTTAAAGAGAAAAATAATAATTTTGTGAAATTTATTTTTTAAATTAATATTAAGAGAAAAATGGAAAGGTACCCAACAAAATTAACTAAATAGTTAAACTCTTATAAGAACTTTTATAATTTTCTCAAAATTTTCAAATATGTTTTTAGAAATTTGAAGGGGAAGTTACCCTAATTTGCTTTTTTAACAAATAAATAAATAATTAACTGATTAAATTCGTAAGTTAGGTACATAAAAGAAGTTCATCAATGATGCTGACTTTACATCTAAATTTTAATAATATTGTTAATTCCATTGCTTATACCAGTTAAGGTAGAATGCTCTTTCAACTTCTTCAGTGTAGAAATTTGAGAAAATTTTAAAAATAGCCCAAATTTAGGACCTGTTGCAAAAATAACCCGACCCTCAAAAATTTACAAACCATAAATCTTTGAACGTCAAAATTACGCAAATGCCCTTAAAAATTTAATTAATGAATTCGACACTCCTTCCCTCCTTGCACTTGTCACTCATGGTGGGTAACCATCAAACACTGTATTTATTCAAAATCCCTAGTGTTCTTCTATTATATAAGCATTCAAATCACAAAGTCCTATTTAGAAACCGAAAAGACAACATAGAGAGGCGCATTTCAGCAGTTGTCAAGCAGGAGGAGAGAGCTTTGCTTATTGTTGACAGAAGGAAACAAAACTGAAAACCCAAAACGGTAAGTGCTCTGTCCTTGGTTTTAGTTTCCATTTTATGTAGTTTTTTCAATGCTTAGTGCAATCCATGTAGTTTATATGCTGTGCAAGCATTGTGGATAGTTATTGAACCGAATGTTTGCATTTGAAATTTCAAAATTTAAACTTGAATTTCTAAGGTTTTAGATTTGTTTTGGAATAAAATGTATACTGAATAGGGTTAGAAATGGTCTAATTTGTGTTACTATATTGTGTTGATGATGATTTAAAGCTTTTTATGTGCAAAAATGGAGTATTATGGGTTGACGATGTGAGGTTGAAGACGACGCTCATTTGACACTTGAATGCGCTTCGTCATCGTGTCAAGCGACTTGAGTCGAGTGTCGAGCCTCATTCAAGTGTCAAATTTTCGAGCCAAAAGGCCTGTAGCTCGACATTAGATAGCATAAACTGACATGCAGCTATTGTTAGTTCATTTTGTCTAGTGTCAAGTTACAATTCGATGCCCGATAATAATTCGTCCTCTTGTCGAGTGTATGGTTATCGAGTGTCAGTTGGTTGTCTCTTTGTTAGTTTTTCAAAGTTTGTGGCTCGACAGTAGAGAAAGTAAACCGATAACAGCTATATGGCAGATTAATTTGTCTAGTGTCGAGCTACAAAACTGTGGGAAACTGGCAATGAGGCATAGCTCAACACTCGACATCTTGACCAACCGACAAAAGCAAGACGTTGGATTATGGAAATCGATAGCTGACACATCCAAAGCTCGACGGATGTTGTCAGTTTACAATATCTGACATATAGCTATTGTTCAACACTCGACAAACTGTTGTCTGTCGAGCACTGTCGAGCATTTATGCAGATTTGTGATTTCTCCCCTTCCCTTCCCCCCCTCCCCCCCCCCACTTTTTTGTGTGGTATAATTTGATTGAATATAAGTTGTTTTGTTTTGTATTTTGTAGGTGTAAATGGCAAATAGTCACGGGCTTATGTTCAACCTTAAAACTCTATACGCGACCACTACTATGCGATAATAACAAATTTGGCCAGTTAGGAGTGCGTACAGTAGGTCTGCGATAAGTTAAATGATCATCGAAAAGAGATGTTTAGGGACACATGTTGGACATCAGCGGTCTTGTCTTTCCATCACAATTGATTCACCATGTGCTATTAAAAGAGGTGGAGACTCATGGGTTCGATGACGAGATATGGTTTTTGATAGAAGGTATCACTCATATACTTTTGTATATTATAAATTGTCATAAAAAATGTTATCATCCTACATTATTCCTAATGATTCGTATGTTTGTTCAACATAGGGAGGGTTATTTGCTTTTCAGCGTATGAGTTTGGTATTGTCATCGGATTAAAGTTTGACATGAACTTGCCAAGCACTCCTGACAATCATGGCAAGTGCAGATTGCGAGACGAGTATTTTGGGCCGAAGCAAATTTCTTTGAAGCTATTTTATGAGAAGTTGGAGAAGTTAAATTTTTCTCCAATCCCAAACAAGGATGTGGTGAAGCTGGCTTGTATTATGTGCTTGAGCGTTTTTTTCCTCGCTTGAGATAGGTGTCGGTTCATTTCTGCCAAGTGGTTGAACTTCGTAGATACATTGGAAAGATTTAATGAATATCAAGGGGGTACTGAGTCTTATGAGATGACCATCCAAGACATGAAGAAAGTGCTAGTTAGGAGGTTAGAAAAGTATAAGGCAAGGAAGGCTACGAAAGAGAAGCATAAGGGTAAAATGTATAACTTGGGAGGTTGCCCTTACGCTATTCAAGTAATTTAAATTTTTTTTGCATTAAAATTTAGACATTTTGTTACATATTAATTATAGAAAAATTGTACTAAATCTTGATTATTTGTTGACAGATTTGGTTATATGAGGCAGTGCCATATGTTGGGTCAACATATGACATTCTCAGTGAGGCGTTTGTAGATATGATTCCTTAGCTATTGATGTGGCATAACATAAAGGTCCCGAGTGAAAAGGCGTTGGAGTGGGATTGTTTATGTATTCGAAAGGTTGTAAGTCCTAAAGCCATTTTTTTAAAGTAAAATAGAAAGAAAAATGAAATGAAATCAATGGATTTCGAGTTGATTTCAAAATTATTTTAATTTTCTTTTGTTTTGAATAACAAAACCAATAATTATTAAATGCAAGGTCCTAATATATCTGAATGTGTTGCAGGCACAATCACTTGTCATATTAGACCCGATAAATGCTGAGGCCGATACAGACTGGTTAGCTAGATTAAAACAGGTGGTCAGAGATGTAAAGGTAGACGTGCAGTGAGCATTGACCGAGGATGCTCCGTTACATGCAAAGGAGCAAATTAAGGACATCCAGCAGGGATGACCACTTGTTCCCCCTTCAGATGTCTCAGAGGGACCGATGCCCTCTCAATCACATGAGGTTGGATCCACTATGCTATTGGGAGATACATCATCCCTTCCTGATGTGTCAGTTATGCTGCATGTTGAGGATGAGGCCCCAGATTGCCCTCTTACGGGTCGATCACCCCTGATAGATGGCTCAACTCCTAATTGGGAGTCTTCTCCAATGGCTGGATTTTTGCTACCTCCTCGGGCCATTACACCCAGTTTCCACTTCCAAGCTAATAGTCACTTCGAGCAGGTAAATATCTCCATGTTGTCCACATAAATTAAAATGAGATATGTTTTTCGAATACTAACATTTAAGATTTGTTAATGGAGCGATGCCAGGAGGATTATTTCATGACCACTGTCCTCAGTGAGTTGGTTGGTCTCTGACAAGAGGTCAAATTAGTTTGGGAGGATAACATATTGTTGTGAGAGGAGATCAAATTACTATAGGCTATAGTGACATTATTGAGAGGTCACCTTGGTTACGTGAACATGGTATTGAACCTTTGATAACTTTTCCTTTGGTTCACATTCATTGAAAGAATCAACTATTTTGTAGTAGAATTGGATGTTTGTCTTGTATAGGATGAGGAAACTGAGGAGGATAAACCACTTCCAGAGCAGGATGAGCCTCATGATGATTATGCTCAGTAGAGTCTCCGAGAATTTGAGGGTGCCCTTCCAGATTTTGTCTCCTAACTCAGTCGTCGATTGTTCTTTATGAAACATAAGCGAAGTTCCTTTGTCAACCCTTCCGGAAGAAACAGAGTGAAGAATATGATGCAAGGTCCAGCTAAGGCTGACATACCTTCAGTTCTGACGAGCATCGATAAGCCGATGCCTCCACGTACCATCATTCAGACTAATGCTGCCTCTCCACCAGCTACTGTGGCGCAGCTCTGACGACTACTATTTGACCCACTTGCTCTTATGTCGGACGTTGAGGCCGAGTCCTTCGATAACTGGATGTTCAAAGGATCAGGTCTTGTTAACCTCGAGGTGTTCGAGGCTGATAAGGAGTTCTAGAGGATTCTAGCGACGACGAAGAAATGGCTTACCTCAAAGGTTTGACTAATTCCCAACCTCGTTATTTACTATACATCTTTATATATTTATGCTAACTTATGCCATAATGCAACACATTAATGTTTATCTGTGGACATTACAGTAGAAGGCAATGGATCTAAACGTCGATGTGGTTGAGATATCGACTTTCTTGGACACTACATTCTGGGTAAGGTTTCTTCTATACTCTAAGAATTCTAACAAGTATTTCTTAGACATTTTTGTCCTAATACCATTTGTAATTATGCGGTTAAAGGTCCAAGAGTTGTGGTAGCGATACCAGAGTGTATTAGATGACATC
The DNA here is from genome assembly GCA_013180625.2 of Boswellia sacra. Lineage (NCBI taxonomy): Eukaryota > Viridiplantae > Streptophyta > Magnoliopsida > Sapindales > Burseraceae > Boswellia > Boswellia sacra. The sequence goes on from SNVD02005099.1 coordinate 102,481, forward strand.
GATTGGGATAGTGAGCCCCAGGTAATAAACTAGGTAGATGAAAAAAGTCTGCTCATTGGCCGATCGTGGGAGGATACTACAGAGGTCCCTCAACAGAAGGCCGAAGAAGGGGCTTGTGAAGTGTACTCTCTATTGTTTATGGAGTACTTTACATGTGGTGTTCCATTAGCGATTGTACAGGCATTCACAGAGGAAACACTTTGACGTAGGATGGCAGTGTACTGCTGAACTCATCAGATTCAGATCTAAGGCATCGCAGGAGGTACCGCTTCTCTTGTCTTTGGATAAGATGTTGTATCTGTCCCTGTAACAAATGCCACACTTAGAGGCGATACTCCTGTGAAAGCTTGGGATCCCCTGGATATGTGATCTGATGTTATTCATGAGGTGTACATATTTTATATATATGGTTTATTGATTTTGTACGTATAGTTTATTGGTTTAGTACATACGGTTATTGCTTTAGTACACATGATTTATTAATTTTGTACATATGGTTTATCATCAAAATATCTAAAATAGGATTCCTGATATTTTTTAGAAACACACTGTGAACATGCTAAACTATATATATTATGTATATATTGTCACGCCTCATGCAACATGCAAATGGTTTCACGCCAAGCTTGCTCTGAAATACATCAAAGGATGGGATTTCGGGACAAGTGTTATAGTGATTTGAGATCCTTGTGTCAAGAGGATTCCAATGGCGTGATGAATGGGTGTGGTGTTCCAGAAAGTTCTAGAAGATTTCGTAACGTTCCCGGAAAGATCCTGAAGAATTCGGAAGCTATGAGATACATGCGAAAGGACCTAGAAGACTTTAGAATGTTGCGGAAGAGCGTGGAAGACTACGGAAGGTTCTAGAAGCTTGCAAGGCCTAGCCCATTTTAGAATTCTCTAGCAAAGCCAAGTTGTTAGAACCTCCCTTGTGAATACCTAAGATATTTTAGAGTGCCCCATACAAAATATCTAGATATTATAAGATATAATTCTAGAGAGTAAATAACGACCGTTGAATGTATTAAATCTTAGCTGTCTATTTAGGAGGTAGTTTACTATAAATACCCTTCCAAGGCTCATTTGTAAACCAATCTAAGCAAAGTTGTAATCAAGCCATTGTAAAAGAGTTCTTGTGTAATAAAAGCCTTCTTACTTAGCAACTCAAGTCTCCATCTTCCATCACTTCTCTTCTTGCCTAAAAGCTCTCTAGCTCAACAATCCAAGCCTCTTAAGCTTCTTTCTAAGTGAAGCAAGCCAACATCAAGGCTTACTTAGCAACTTTCGGGTTCGAGTTGTCTAAGTGCCGCACGAGCGTGCTGCGTAACGTACAAGCTCATAACAATTGGTGTCAGAGCACGGTTCGAGCACAAGAGCAATATGGCATCTGACATTGAAGTGACTATAAAAGAGCAAGTTCATGGACGAGAGGAGTAACCTCAGCCACAACCACTCCCACAAGGCAAGCGTGGCAAGTCCAAAGCTGCACCCACGGAAGCCTTGGAGCCTCATGTTGCCAGCATATAGCAACCTATCTCGGGGATGAACAATGTCATTGAGAGTCTTTCCGATCGTCTTGATGGCATAGAGATAGGGGTGGCAATTCGTGTCATTCGTGTCGAGCCATTTACTTATTCGTGTCAAGACATGAAACATGAATCCAACACAGTTATTAAACATGTTACCCACGTGTTATAATCGTGTCATATTTAATTTACATAATTTACTTAATTGTTTAACCTAGTTATGCATAATATATTATATTCTATATATTTATATCAATTAAAATTATTTTTTGAATATAAACCATTATTCGTATAAAATATTGTTAAAATCATCATATTTTATTATTTTGTAAATTAATTTACTTTATAATATAAAATTTTTAGTTTTATAATATATATATTGTAAGTAGGTAACAATTTATATCATTAAATGAGTTTACATGTTAAGTATAGACAAAATATGTTTAACTATTCGTGTCATTAAACGGGTTGGCGTGTTGAACACCTTCAACACGAATCTAACCCATTTATTAATCGTGTATCGTACTCGTGTCGTAATCATGTCGTGTACGCGTGTCATGACCCAAATTGCCACTCCTACCTAGAGACGGAGTATGAGGAGATCACTTAAGCCACAAAGTCCAATATTCTCGAGTTTAGCAAATCCTATAAGGAGGAACTTCATAACCTTACACGAGAACTTTATGGCTTGCGGACCTTTGTGGAGCATGAATTGCGGGCCATCCGTGCCGAAGTAAAAGAAACTCGTACGGAATGGGAGAGGCACCATTGCGATCACGCTAGCCCATCCTTTAGAAGCGCTGGTGCGCTAAACACCATGTAAGTGCCTACTCCTGTCACATAATATGGCACTCATAATACCACCGAGGTCGAGAACTTTTTGTTCAGCCTTGAACAATACTTTGAGGCCAAGGGTGTCTATGATGACCCTTCAAGGATCGGTATTGCGCCTACATTCCTCCGTGATGCAGCCCAATTATGGTGGCGTCGAAAGCATAACGACGCGGGCAAGGGCATTTTTTCTCTCCGTACACGGGAGGACTTTAAAAGAGAGCTTCGGAAGTACTTCTCCCCAAGCAATGCCGAAAAGGAGGCAAGGGGCCGCCTCCGTCGTCTAAAGCAAAGCGGCACCATTTGAGACTATATCAAGGAATTCACTACCATCATCCTAGAGATATAGGACATGTCCAACAAGAACTCCCTCTTATACTTCCTTGATGGGCTCAAGAATTGGGCAAGAGTCAAGCTTGAAAGGCGCGATGTGCAAAACCTCGACGAAGCCATAGCTGCAGTCGAGTCTCTCACAGATTACACGTCCCAATCCAAGGATCAGAAGTCTAGCCATGGTAAAAGTAAGGGAGAGCGGAGCACCAGAAAGGACCATGGTCGAAAGGAAGATGGTGCACGTAAATCTTTCAGAGGGGACAAGCGCGACAAGCCTAGTAAAGGTAAGTTCGACACCCCTAAGCCTAAGAGCCCTTGTTTTATTTGTGATGGCCCTCATTTGGTATGAGATTGTCCAAAGAGGAAGACCCTCAATGCCCTAGCGACTCAATATGATGGTGTACAAGATGGAGAGCCTCAAGCAGAGATGGGTTCTCTTCATATCATCGACGCACTCAAGAGACCCACACCTACCAAGAAGGGTCTAATGTACGTGAGCATCATGATTAACGGTAAGGACGTGCGTGTAATGCTTGGTACGAGGGCCACACATAACTTTATCTCTATTGAAAAGGCTAAGAGGTTAGGCCTTAAGTATAATAATGGAGGAGGCACCATCAAGGCGGTGAACTCACCCACTAAACCAATAGAGGGTGTGTCTAAGTCCATCCTGGTGCAATTGGGTGTATAGATAGGAAAACTTGATTTCTCCATCGTCTCCATGGACGATTTCCAAGTAGTGCTAGGCATGGAGTTCTTCGACCAAGTCCATGCTTTCCCCACACCAGTATCTAACTCTCTTAACATCCTTGATGGGAGCCAATCATGCATGATCATGGTGGAACATGCAACCAAAGTCGAGATCAAAATGCTATCCACACTACAATCCAAACGAGAAATGAAGAAGAAGAATCCGAGCTTTCTTGCCACTGTTCGAAAACTAAACGAGGGAGAGGACATCGCTGCTTTCAAAGACCCATTGCCAAGACAAGTCCAGGCCGTCCTTAAGAAGTACAAGGATGTTATGCCCCAAGAGCTACCAAAGAGGCTGCCTCCAAGATGAGAGGCTCACCACTGAATCAAGTTAAAGCATAGTGCCAAATCTCAATCCATAGCACCTTACCGCATGACTCCACCCAAGCTCGCGAAGCTAAAGAAGGCAACCAAGAGGCCATGCAAACACGCGAAGGGGAAGCGTAAACATGGAGGTAAGACCACTTACCCGCAACCAATAATACATCCTCAAAGATGCGACGAGGGCGTCACGAAATTAGGTAGGGGAGGATGTCACGCCCCACGCAACATGCAAATGGTTTCACGCCAAGCTTGCTAATCGGATTTCGGAGCAAGTGTTATAGTGATTTGAGGTCCTTGTGTCAAGAGGATTCCAATGGCGTGATGAATGGGCATGGTGTTCCGAAAGATTCTAGAAGATTCTGCAATGTTTCGAAATGTTTCAGAAAGATTTGGAAGAATTCAGAAGCCATGAGATGCATGCGGAATGACTTATAAGACTTTAAAAGGTTGCGGAAGAGCGTGGAAGACTACAAAAGGTTCTAGAAGCTTGTAAGGCCTAGCCCATTCTATAAATCTCTAGCAAAGCCAAGTTGCTAGAAGCTCCCTTATAAATAACTAAGATATTTTAGAGTGTCCCAGGCAAAATATCTAGATATTATAAGAGATAATTCTAAAAAGTAAATAACAGTCTTGGTCGTCCATTTAGGAGGTGGTTTACTATAAATACCCCTCCAAGGCTCATTTGTAAACCAATCTAAGCGAAGTTGTAATCAAGCCATTGTAAAAGAGTTCTTGTGTAATAAAAGCCTTCTTACTTAGCAACTTAAGTCTCCATCTTCTATCACTTCTCTTCTTACCTAAAAGCTCTCTAGCTCAACGATCCAAGCTTCTTCCTAAGTGAAGCAAGCCAACATCAAGGCTTACTTAGCAACTTTCGGGTTTGAGTTATCTAAGTGTCGCACGAGCGTGCTATGCAACCTACATGCTCATGACAATATGCTTGTTTGATTTGTTGGCTTAATATATTCGTAAAATAAACTTATAATACATAGATTATAAAATGTTATAAATTAAACACATACTATTTTATATAAACTGAGGTATTTTATATGAATGTTACCTAGAAGTCTACGTTTATATAAACACCCTCAATCATGTAATTTATTACAAACCACCTACACATGCACACACACAATAACATATATACATTATAAACACATTAAGGTTATAACTCCTTACAAGCTCGGATGTTACAGTAATGAAAAATAAATAAAAAATAAAAATAAAGTTCTGTTACTTACCCTGAAATTTGAACTTAATATATGGTTTAGCTACAGTACAAAATAACATTATTATGTTCAATACAACTGCTACATGAATTGAATAATTATGTAACAAAATGTGAAGTCATCAATTGTTATGTCGTGCACCAGCAGCACGGTTAAGTGGGACTGGGTTGCGACATGTTTGTCGATTATGACCTGAGGCTTTGCAACAGTCAAACTTCATGATGAGCTTGACTCTCCTTGAGATGGGATCCAATTTTTCCTAGGTCTTCCAGCTGGCTCCTTATTACCAATAGTAGGATGACTCTACTTCTAACCTCATCTGAAACCGCCCAATCCTCACTAACACCAACTAGTACAATAGGTAAGGCATATGTATAAAGGTTGAGTTTGGTTGTATACTAATAAGCACAGTAATCGTGGCATGTGAGTAAGCTCATATGCTTGCAAACGACTAATGCATGTGCACAAGGCAATTGGTCAAGATCAAACACTCTATATGTATAGGTCCGAGCATGTATGTTGACAATATTGACACGTTTGTTACCGTAGACCTCATACATGGTTAGAGATATGCTGCTAACTCTCATTCGATCACCTTCTTTCAGATAATGCTCTATCAACTTGCCAACCCATGGAGTGAGATGTAATTGTGAGTTAGCAAATATTTTCCTTTGTGCGTAGAACCATTTTTGAAGATTTGCTCAATAATAATCTGTTAATAGTGTAATGGGGAGGAAACGAGCTTGTCTCAAATAACTGTTCATTAACTCAACAATATTGGTTATCATTATATTATAATATCGGTCGGGAAATTGTGAACTTGCCTATTTCTCCACACCTATCTCCCGAAGAAATGTCGTAGTTGGGGGCATATATGATTCGATTATGTATATGTGGTAGTTGAAATCAGTTTGATGATAGATCTTCGCAGCTTTGGTGAACATGTCTATCAAAGTCTTATCTTTGAATATTGCCTTCAAGTTTTCTTTTAGGTGATGGGTGCACAGACCATGAAGTGCCCCAGGAAAAACATCAGAAACAGCTCTTTCAAAACCAGAATGGCGGTTTGAAATCAACACTAAATTTGGGACATTGTGGATAACTTGATCACATAGTTGACTCATGAACCAATTTTACGATTCATCATTTTTCGAATGACCAATTGCAAATGCCAATGGAAATATTTGCTTATTTTCGTCCATACATGATACTGAAAATATGGTAACTCTATATTTCTCCTTCAAATGAGACCTATCAACTGTGACAACTAACCTAATTGAATTTGCAAACCCGACAATAAAAGCCCCAAACTCATAAAAAAGTACTTAAAGTGATCATTAGCATCAGTTTCCAAAGCAGTTCTTGTCCCAGGATTTGCCTTCTAAACCATGTATATATACTGAGAGAGAAATGTAAATGATTCTTCATGAGATCCATGCAGTTCCTCCAACGATGCTTCTTTTGCCCTCCATGGCTTGTGGTATATGATGGTAATACCTAATGCTTCTTAAACATCATACATAATGTCCCTAAGCTGATAAATCCTCGATGCCGGAATGAATTAGGAATTTATATGTTTCCTAATAACAATAGATGCTGTTTGTTTGTTATTTGGGAGGAGCCCAACTCTCGAACATATGTGCTACTTGTTAAATTTTTGCACCTCAAAGAAATTGGAATTTACTACCTTGGTTGCCCATATTCGCCATTTACAATTTTCAGCACAACATACAACTTCAAACCTTGTTGAGTTGGATTTTCTCACCTTAAACTAAAAGTTGCTTCATAATGTCAAATTTGATAACTTTTCGCGAAGCTCGATTTTACTGTTAAAAATCTGCCCAAACGTAACCTCAATTCTGTCAACCACAAAAGACATAGGATCATCATGACCTATTGACATGGAATGTACAATCAGAGGCATCCACCTAAATGTGTTTGCCCGATTATCATTTGTTGGAGGACCGATATTGGTATATGCCACAAAATCTGCCGCTGGAATTGGGTCTTCTGTTACGGATGTTTGAGGAGGAGATGATTGAATATGAGTAGGAAAGGTCATAGACACCTCTTGGTTCAAATCATTCTAAAACTCTGTGGCCCCATTTTCACTTCCATCACGGTCATTGCCATCTAACTCGTCATTCTAGTGATCGCCAACTTCAAAACCACAATACACATTATCATTATCATCACCACGATCATCATTATGATCATGGTCATCGTTGTCACCATTGTCATCCCCATCATCGCCAACCCCATAAGCACCATTAGTTTCAACATCGAGTAAGCTCTCAAATTCTCTAAAGCTATCAAGATGTCTAAGTAAGGTCAATGGCAATGATTAGTTTAATCCAACTTCTCTTATAAAACCAGCTGATCACTCCTCTGCATGCCTAGCAGACTGTGAAACTCATGGCCAACTTCTTCATTACGAATTGATTGCACACAAGTAGGAGTGGACTCGATTAATTGGTTGCTTCCAGTAGCCGAGTGAAAAAAAGATGGATTAGAAGAACTCCGCCTTTTTGTCGAAGGATCAGATCGTGACCTTATTCTTTGCCGGTCCATATCTTCAAGTGTGACAATCAATGGTGTATATGACAGCTGGTCCTCTAGACTATATTGTATGAAAAAATAAACATCTTTGTTACTTTGAACAGGAGTCGGCAATAGAGGAGGACCCCTATAAGAAAATTAAACAGCTAAACTTATGATTTTTGTACTCAAATCCCAACCCATTTTCGAACTTAAACATTCAACCAACTCATTATAAGTAGTACACCTAGAAATTACCAATGGCTTAGACTTCCTTTCCGTGTATATATAACCTCCATTCTTTTACATCTTCCACGAACCATTATAAAATATCAAAATACTCAAAGTTTCCAAACTGCATGTAAAAGACATTTCGTTCATCCTTGAATCAAAATATCATTCAAACATTGCATAAAAGTGAAGAAAACTGAAATTTTGCAACTATGCTAGACGAGGCTTGACAAAATCACTCGACACTCGACAACTCGGCAGACTAACTCAACACTCGACATTTATCCCGAAGCTCGACTAAGCTTGACAAAAATTTATGCGTCTAGACACAAGGCAAACAGACAGACTCGACACAATGCATGTATGCTCGACATATAGTGTTGGCCTATGTTGAGAGAGTGACTAACAGCACAACTTGATGCTCGACGTCTATCAATCCTCTGTCGAGCATCGTCTTCCTCGTTCAACATACCCAATTTTTTCTCACAAATTGTTGTTTTCCATTACTTTCTTTGCAACTAAAGCATTAAAGACACTTCTCCTAAACTCACAATGTATTTTCTAAGCTCATTCCGTCTCATTAGCCAGCAAACATAAATAAAAAATTTAAAGCTCCAAAAATTATTAAAAAAAAAGTCCATATGCAAAAAGAGATGTCTTACATATATTTACTCAGATCTTCAATGTTGCTCACAACAAATGTTAGCGATAGTGAGATTTTTACAAAAATAGAGCCTTATGGAGGAGTTTTGCAAGAGATTTGAGAAGAAACGGATATGTTGTGGCCTTTGTCTCATTTATCTTATTTTTTGTATTGAGAGCATTTGTGTAATTTTCACGTCCAAAAGTCCATACAAGCCCCTAAATTTGGACCATTTTTTGAATTTTTCCTAGAAATTTTGAGTCATCACCAGCTGAGATGACTTTTGATTACGTGAGTTCTTATCATGTACATTAATTATATTATCATTTCGAATAAATTATGTTGCTGATTTTTAATTGTTGATTAAATTCAGAAAAATGGATATGTTCTATTATGTCCCATCAATGACCTAAAAAGTAACCAAGAACCTTAATATTTAAGCACAAATGATTAAAGATAAGCATGTAAGGATTATTTTGTTCCTTATATTTGTAATAAATTTTTAGCGATCACCATATGTAAAAATAATATTACATTAGTTAAACTGAGTTAATGCAAGCAGAAGCCGACCTTAGTGAGGCTGGGCCCGAGTGTAGCCCAGTCTAGATTTTTGAAAAAGATTTCATACATACATTTTTAATCCAAATGTTTGACTATTTGCTAATTTAATTCCTTAAATTTTAGAAATATACACAAAAACCCTAATTGTTAACAATGAAAGCAAAGTCAAACTAAGTCTCATAAGACACACATATTATGCATCTTTTCTACGGGATTAGCTACAATACATCCCATTTATTGATCCATCCATTTTTTTGGAGTATAAATAAAAATTAAAATTACTAGGAGGTCCTATCGGTAATTAAATTATTTTATATTATAATAATTAAAATGGGGTAACTGGTTTAACTAGTTTTATAATATCATTACAAAACTTTCATATCTTAACAAAATAATAAAAAAAATATAATAAAAAATAATTAATATATAGTTTGGCATATTATCGAATAATCATTGTTCAAAAAAAAAGTAATTCAAACATGTCAATTTAATGAATCTAATTAAACTAGAATATCAAGACAATGTAATGAAAACTTACAATTACAAATTTAAAAACTAAAATTGTATATCAAGAAAATTAAAATACTTGGGAGCTTTCTTAAATTTAGATATCGAGCGTGAAAAAAGATTATTCAATATCGACAATGTCAATCTGGATAGACACCTGTAAGTGAACTTCAATATGATAAGATTTTGATGTATGGATTCAAAAGATTCATTTAGAGTGTAGAATAAGGAAATTTTAGAAGAATCAACATCCTAAAAAAATGAAATTGGGAAATAGTAAATTTAAAAAGTCAGGCCTGTGAAATAAGATGAAATGCAGTTTAAAAATACAAAACATGGGAAGTTTTGAAATTTCATATTTCATAATGTTTACTTAAAAAAAATGAAACATAATTTTGTGAAGAGCTAATTCATTATACTAACTCTTATTTACAACTAGACTTGTTAGCTATAATAAAGCTAAATTAATTGCTAAAATTACCACTCTATAACATAAACAAAAAAATCTAAACTTTTCATTAAAATATCTTATTATAAATCTGAAGTAATTTTTTTTTAAAAAATCTTTTGACATAAATCTAAATAAATATTGATAGTTATTAAAAAGAAATAGCTTAACATTTTCAAATTTTCGCTACGTTGTAATTACATATATACTTCTATTATTGTCATATACATTTAAAAATATATTTTGTTCAATTAATGAATAAAGTAATTGGTCGATTGTATTACCACTTGAAAAGAAAATTGTTACTAGCAATATAAATTAGTAAATTATGTTAATTTAAACTTATTGTAAATGTAAATTTAATATTTAACAACAAATATAAGTAGCACAAAAATTATAAATTCGTTGTAATGATGACATTTGATTTATGTCATGTTATACAGAGCAAATTGAAAATGTTTTTCACCACTTCAATTGAGAAACAATATTAATCTTAATAAAAATTACAAATAACTCATAATTTATGTTGTTTAAACTTCCTTTATTCTAAAATACTTCGAGTTTAAAATTATTTTACAACTCAACTAAAACGTAATATTATCATAGGTATAATTACATTACTATATAATACTTTAAAAAGTAAATTAATTATTTTTCATTGATAATTATATTCTAGATTAGGAGAAAACGATTTCACCAATTAGGTGAACTTTCACGAATAACCAATAGCCCACAGCTTGGAAATTAATACACATTACAAGAATAATTTGAGAAAAAATATATTTTTAATAATTTAAAACAGTGATAGTAATTGCTCATCAACGAAATAGAGGACCCTAAATCTAGTAAAATCAAATTTTTAAACTTGCAATCAAACAAGACATTAACAGGAAATGATAAACTTGTTAACATAAAGTTTAGTCATAAAATATTACATAAAATCTGCAAAAAAGGTTAGCCAAAGTTGTATGAACTAACATTGAAGTGACAGTCTAACACTCAAAAGTACCAAATTAAAAACCTTCAACATGCAACTAAATGTAAACTTGTTACAAGGAACAGGAACGATCAACTTGTAAAAAATAATATGAAATTTGCAACAAGGATCATCAAAGTTTTAATTAAGAAAATCTTAGTTGCTACATGACATCTAAAACTAGTAAAATCAGACCTTCAACTTGCAATCATACGTGGACTTGTAACATAGAATGATGAACTTGTAAACCTAATGTTAACATGTAAAATGCAATATGAAATTTACAACAAGGTTAACCAAGAATGTAACAAGGAACACCAAAGTTGCAACATAACATCTAGAACTAGAAAAATTAAACCTTCAACTTGTAATCATATGTGGACTTGTAACATAGAACGATGAACTTGTAAAACTCAATGTTAACTTGCAAAATAAAACATGAAAGTTGCAACAAGGTTATCCAAGATTGGTAACAATAAACATAAAAAGTGCAACATGACACCTAAAACTAGTAAAACCAAACCTTCAACTTATAATCATACGTAGTCTTGTAATACGGAATGATAAACTTCTAAAACCTAATGTTACCTTGTAAAATACAACATGAAACTCGTAATAATGTTAACCAAGGTTGCAACAAGGAACATAAAAGTTGTAACATGATACCTAAACTTAGTAAAATCAAACCTTCAACTTGCAATCATACGTAGACTTGTAACATAGAACGATGAACTTGCAAAACCTCATATTAACTTATAAAATGCAACATAAAACTCGTGACAAGGTTAATCAAGATTGTAATAAGAAACATAAAAGTTGCAACATGATGTCTAAAACTAGTAAAATCAAACCTTTAACTTGCAATCATACGTGGACTTGTAATACGGAACGATGAACTTGTAAAACCTAACGTTAACTTGTAACACAGGACATGAAAGTTACAACAAAGTTAACTAAGCTTGAAACAAGGAACAAAAAAATTGCAACATGATACTTCAAATTAGTAAAATTAAACCTTCAACTTGCAATCATACGTAGTCTTATAATACAGAACGATGAACTTATAAAACCTAACGCTAACTTGTAAAATACAACATAAAACTCATAACAAGGTTAACTAAGGATTTAACAAGAAACATAAAAGTTGCAAAATGACACTTAAGAATAGTAAAATCAAACCTTCAACTTGCAATCATACGTGAACTTGTAACATGGAATGATGAACTTGCAAAATCTCATGCTAACTTGTAAAATACAATATGAAACTCGCAATAAAGTTAACCAAGATTGTAACAAGGAACATAAAAGTTATAACGTGATACCTAAAATTAGTAAAATTAATTCTTTAACTTGCAATCATACTAGGACTTGAAACATGGAACAATAAACTTGTAAAACCTAACCTTAACTTGTAACATAGAACATGAAAGTCGTAACAAAGCTAATCAAGATTGAAAAAATGAACATAAAAATTGCAACGTGACACTCAAAAATAGTAAAATTAAACCTTCAACTTGCAATTATATGTAGACTTGAAACACGAAACGATGAAATTGTAAAACCCAAAGTTAACTTGTAAAATAAAACATGAAAGTTGCAATAAGGTTATTCAAGATGGTAATAATGAATATAAAAGTTGCAACATGACACTTAAAACTAGTAAAATCAAATCTTTAACTTGCAATCATACATGTACTTGTAACAAGGAACGATAAACTTGTAAAACCTCACGTTAACATGTAAAATAAAATATGAAACTCATAATAAGGTTAACCAAGATTAAAACAAGGAGTATAAAAGTTGCAGCATGATATCTAAAGCTAGTAAAACCAAACCTTTAACTTGCAATAATTTAAGGACTTGTAAGACAGAAAGATGAACTTGTAAAACTTAACCATTAACTTGTAAAATTAAACATGAAACTCGTGACAGATCAAAATATAATATAACAGAAAGCATAAAACTTTAACATGATACAATAATGTTGCTAAATCAATTAATTTTCTTTATTTTTTTATAGAATTAAAAGTACATCATCAAATTAAAATAACTTATAAAAAATTACACTTTTTTAAAACTTATAGTTAATTATAATAATTTTTTTTTAAAGAAGTTGTCTTCTCTTTTTTATAATTCAATTACATGCTAAGCAAGTTTATATGTTCAATATTTAATTATGTAATCAACTTTTGTTAAAGTAATTAAAAAGTAAAAAAAAAAAAATTGGAATGATTTTATAAAACAAAAGCATATAAATGTGTAATTTGCTATCATAGGTTAAAATTTTATTTGTTTATTTGTCATATGGTCTTTTAATATGATACATATTTATTTTTTCTCCCAGAAATAGAATGTATTAATAAATGAGATGTATTAATAATCCCCTCTTTTGCATATAACGTATCCATAATCTTAATTCTAAAAATTTCAAATTAAAAATATAATAATAGTTTATGAATTTGACAATTTTTAAATAATTAAAAACACTTCTTAAAGTTATTGAAAATATCAATACAATTTTTCTAGAAGTTTTTAGCATTATCAAAAGTCAATTTTGAGATTATTTTTTATATAAAAATAAAATTTTCAATTTTTAAAAAAGCATTAAGATTATTATAAATAATTACACATTAGAATACTAATTCATAAAAATATGTAATAAATCTAATACTAATTCATAAAAATATGTAATAAATCTTTTATTATTTTTTAAATAATTAATTAAATTAAATGGTGTTAATAAACTTGATTAGTGGATATGGCTTGCTAGTCAATTGTGACTAATGAGAACACCCAAAAGATTCTTAATTTTTAGTGACCCAACAATGTATTTCAATTGATTGATCTTCTATTTGAAGATATTTAAGTCATTAAATTTAAAAGACTAATTATATGGTTATATATTATTCCATAAAATCCTCATTTTTCTATTTAATTTAAAAAATATTTAACGTGCTTTTTAATATTTTTCATAACAATAAATAAAATATCTATATTAATTACTTAATAGTTTCATACAATAATATGGTAATCTCTTACTCTTAAAAATTTATAGTTGTTATAATTTTAGATATATTTGTATAATTTTGGTTGAATTTGTTTGTATCACAGTTTTTTAATTTTTCTTTTTCATAATTTGATAAAAACAATTTCAAAAAAATTATAACACTTTCATTACATTGCTTGTTTGTGCTATATATACAAATATAAAGACTAAACCATTTTGGTGATAAATATTTAAAAATTAGAACTAAGGTTCGAAAGAGTTAAAATAACATCATTTGGATGTTCACATCTTTTAGCCTACTCGAGAAAAATTTATCGGTCCACACCTGTTTGTAAGCATTTATTTAGCGTAATCTCATTGTTTTAATTTGGTTTAAACAGTGAAGAGTGAATATCACAAAGGTAAAAATGGACAAGAAGATTGTTTTTTGAGAAAGATCATAAATGATTAATAAAAGATTAAAACAAGATTGGCTAGAGTTCCTTAGAGCGGAGGATATATAATTGGAGAAGAAGAATGAGTAAAGGTTAACTTTTAAGCCCATTTATTGTTACGGCCCAAAGACAATTAAACTCATTTAATATAAATTTTTGATCTTAGAATTATTATAAGTTAAGTGAATAAAATTATGGATTGGTATAAGTGGTGTAATGAAGTTTACTTATATGTAATATAAGTAACAAAAGGAGCTGAAGGAAATGTGAATCACTCCTAGAATACAAAGCAAATTAATGGTAGAAATAAAAAAACAAGTGAAAGAATGAGAAAATGAGAGAATTTTTCCTTGTCAATTCATTCATTTTCATACCTGCATTACAAGTGTTGTATGCCTATTTATATAGAAGTATGAATGGTCATTAATGTAATTGTACCTAATAATAAATCAATTAAAAATGAAAACATATTTCTCACATGGGCACACTAAAAGTAGTGGTAACTCCACTAATTATGTAAGTGGTAGTAATCCACTTATATTAGTAGTGGTAACTCTACTAATTATGTAAGTGATAGTAATCCACTTATATTTTTATAACACTTCCCCTTGGATTCTACCACTTAATTGTATTTGACTTTACTAAGGAAAAACCCAGTGGGATAAAAACCAAAATAAAGAAATACAATTATACAACAAATTATGAAGTGGTGTTGGACGTGTTTTACTGCCTCATTAAAAACCTCGTCGGGAAAACCCAGTGGGACAAAACCCGATCGAAGGAAAAAAGAGTACAGTACACATGTGTCCACAATGCTTCCCCTGATCATGGCAGAAGATCTCTTGTCAAATTGATTGCTTGTTGGGCCGCCGCATACCAATTTTGTATACTAACTTCTCAAATATTGATGTTGGTAAAGTTTTAGTGAACAAATCTGCAAGATTGTCATTTGAACGTATCTGCTTCACATCGATCTTTTGACTTTCTTGAAGTTCATGCGCGTAGAAGAACTTCGGTGAAATGTGCTTTGTTCTGTCTCCTTTAATATATCCTCCTCGGACTTGAGCAATACATGCTGCATTATCTTCATATATGATTGTTGGAAGATTTATAGTAGGAGATAATTTGCACGAATTCTGGATGTGTTGAATAACAGAACGTAACCATATACACTCTCGGCTAGCCTCATGTAATGCAAGTATTTCAGAGTGGTTAGAAGAAGTAGCAACCAAACTCTGTTTAGTAGATCGCCATGAAATTGCGGTCCCATTATAAGTGAAAACATATCCAGTTTGTGATCGAGCTTTATGAGGATCAGATAAATAACCGGCATCAGCATATCCGACCAATCCAGGATTTTCAGAAGGCTCATATGGAAAAAATAATCCCAGATCAATAGTTCCCTGAAGATAACGAAAAATATGTTTGATCCCGTTCCAATGCCGTCTAGTGGGTGCGGAACTAAACCTTGCTAATAAATTAACTGCAAATGCAATATCAGGTCTAGTACATTGCACTAAATACATTAATGCACCTATAGCGTTCAAATATGGTACTTCAGGATCAAGTAACTGTTCGTCATCCTCTTTAGGACGGAATGGATCCTTTTTAGGATCAAGAGATCTAACAACCATTAGGGTACTCAATGGATGAGCCTTATCCATATTAAACCGTTTCAAAAGCTTTTCTGTATATGCTGATTGGTAAATAAATATGCCGTCAGAGTTATGCTCGATCTGCAGGCCGAGACAATATTTCGTTTTTCCTAAATCTTTCATTTCAAATTCTCTCATCAAATATTCAGCCGCATTTTGGATTTCTTCAGGGGTTCCAATTAAATTCATGTCATCAACATATACTGCTATAATAGCAAAACCATATTCTGATCTTTTTATAAACACACAAGGGCATATGGGATCATTAATGTACCCTTCTTTAATCAAGTATTCACTAAGACGATTGTACCACATTCTCCCAGATTGTTTCAATCCATATAAGGACCTCTGCAACTTAAGTGAATACATACTCCTTGGTTGTGTTTTAATTGCTTCAGGCAATTTAAATCCTTCAGGGAGTTTCATATATATATCAGAATCTAATTTACCATACAAGTAAGCAGTTACCACATCCATAAGGCACATGTGAAGTTTTTTCGAGACTGCCAAACTGATCAAATATCTAAAAGTGATAATATCCATTACTGGAGCATAAGTTTCATCAAAATCAATACCCGGTCTCTGAGAAAAACCTTGGAGCCGGGCTTTATACCTAGCAATCTCATTATTCTCATTTCGTTTTCTAGTAAATACTCATTTATATCCAACAGGTTTGACATCTTTAGGCGTTTGGACTACAGGTCCAAAGACTTCACGTTTGGCCAAAGAAGATAATTCTGTTTGAATTGCTTCTTTCTATTTAGGCCAGTCATGCCTTTGTCTACATTCATCCACTGTGTGTGGTTCAAAGTCATCATTCATAATATTTGTGGCTACTGCAAATGAAAATACATCGTCAATGACAATTTCATCACGTTTCCACATTTCTCTAGTATAAGCATAATTAATAGAAATTTCCTCATTTTTAAATTCAGCTGTTACTTCAGGAACATGCATTTCATCAACAATTTGTGCCTCTTCAGTGGCAGGTGTCTCTTTAGGAACATTTGTCATTTCAGGAGACAAATCAGAGAATGTGGATTCTTTAGCTCGATCATTATTTATATCAGGACCATTATTAATCAATTTTCTTTTTCGAGGGATAGCATCTTTTGATCCAAGGGGTCTGCCACGCTTCTGGCGTGCAACAGTTTGATTATTCATTGTTGCTTTAGGGGTTTGCTCAACAGGAATCTCAATTTGAGCCGGTGTATTTGCAGCATGTATATGTGATTTTGTTATCTTGGCTGCATCAGTAAATGCATCTGGCATCTGATTAGCGATAGTCTGAAGATATATCATCCTTTGCACTTCATTTTCACATTGAGATGTGCGAGGATCAAGATGAGACAATGTTTTCACATTCCAAGAAAGTTCTGGATTTCTTTCAGGAGGCACATGCCCAACTTCGAGAGGCATTTTCTTTTTTTCTAAAGGTGGGAAAACTGTCTCATCAAAATGACAATCTGTAAATCGTGCAGTAAAAATATCACCTGTCATGGGTTCCAAATATCTGATAATAGATGGAGAATTATAACCTACATATATCCCCAACCTGCATTGAGGCCCCATTTTTGTCCGCTTCGGGGGAGCAATGGGGACTTGTACGGCACAACCGAAAATTATTAGATGGGATATATTGGGTTGTTGGCCAAGTACAAGTTGTATTGGTGAATATTCATGATAAGCAGTGGGCCTTAATCTGATCAATGATACAGCATGTAAAATAGCATGGCCCCAGACAGAGGTTGGCAACTGTGTTCTCAATAATAAAGTTCGTGCAATTATCTGCAGTCGCTTTATAAGTGATTCTGCCAAACCATTTTGGGTATGGACATATAGGACAGGATGCTCAATATCAATTCCAACAGACATACAATAATCATCAAAAACTTTTGATGTAAACTCACCAGCATTATCCAAACGTATGGACCTAATAGGATAATCTGGAAAATGTGTCCGTAATTTTATAATTTGAGCAAGTAGCTTTGCAAATGCAATATTCCTAGTTGATAACAAACAAACATGATACCACCGTGCAGAAGCATCAATTAGAACCATAAAATAGCGAAAAGGTCCACTTGGTGGATGAATAGGTCCACATATATCCCCCTGGATTCTTTGTAAAAATGATGGAGATTCTTGACCAATCTTAGAGAGAGATGGTCTAACAATCAATTTTCCTTGCGAACAAGCGGTACAAGTAGTTTCATTGGACAGAAGGATTTTTCGACTCTTTAGTGGGTGTCCATTTGTATTCTCAACAATTCTACGCATCATTGATGATCATGGGTGACCAAGACGGTCATGCCATAACATAAAAGTCTTAGGATCATTAAACTTCTGTTTCATAACTGCGTATGTTTGAATGGACCTTATATATGTATAATATAACCCAGAAGAGAAAGCTTCAAGCTTCTCTAATATTAACTTCTGTCCCGAGACATTTGAGGTAATACAAAGGAATTCAATATTATTTTCACAACATGTCTCAATATGATATCCATTATGTCTTATATCTTTGAAACTGAGCAAATTTCTTCTGGATTTGCTTGAATATAAGGCATTATTAATATTCAACTGAGTACCATTTGTCAGCATTATTGTGGCTCTTCCAGAGCCCTCAATCATGTTTACGGACCCTGATATAGTGTTAACCTTTACTTCTAGAAAGGTTAAATTTAGAAAATATTTTTTATCTTTAAGAATTGTATGTGTGGTTGCACTGTCAACTAGGCACAAATTTTCATCATATTTAGGCAAATCTAAAGTCTTGATGTCCATTCCCTTTCATTACAAAAGTTTACATTAGATATGATTTTATAAAAAACATATCAAAACTGTTTATAACGAAAGTACATAAAAGATAGATCAAAACAAAGATTAAAATCATTACAAAATATAACAAAAGCGAGAAAGTAATAATTATTCAGTTGGCTGGGGCATTTTCTGTAATCATTATCTGGCCAATAGCTTCATCTGAACTAGGAAAGAAATCTGAGATATCAAAATCAGTGTCACCCACTGGGTCATCTATATAATTTGTCTCAACATTCTTTCCCTTATCCTTTATGGAAGCCTGATACAGATCCACTAAATGCTTTGGTGTACGGCAAGTATGTGACCAATGACCCTTTGCCCCACATCTATAGCA
Organism: Boswellia sacra; assembly: GCA_013180625.2. Lineage (NCBI taxonomy): Eukaryota > Viridiplantae > Streptophyta > Magnoliopsida > Sapindales > Burseraceae > Boswellia > Boswellia sacra. Next base: position 121,631 of record SNVD02005099.1, read on the forward strand.
AGTACTTTCATTGCTTCTTTGTGGTTTGAGTTGATGACCTTTTTCTTTGTCATATGTCGAGTCATTTCTGTTCCACTTCTGGTGGTTTGGTTTAAATTTCTTGAAATGGCCACCTCTAGGTTGGAACATTTTTCTGCCAAAACCACGACCACTCTTGCCACCACATTTATTAAATGACATAGCATTCACTTTAGGGAATGCTGTAGATCCAGTGGGACGTAATTGATAATTTTTCAATAGGATTTCATTGTTTTGCTCAGCAACCAAAAGATATGATATCAACTCAGTGTATTTCTTAAATTTGTGCTCTCGATATTGTTGCATCAGGATCATGTTGGAGGGATGAAATGTAGATAGTGTTTTCTCTAACATCTCCTCTTCAGTAACAGTTTGCCCACAGTACCTCAATTGAGATACAATTCTGAACATGGCTGAGTTATATTCGCTTATTGTTTTGAAATCCTGAAGTCTCAAATTCTGCCATTGGAATCGGGCCCTTGGCAATATTATTGTTCTTTGCTGATCAAATCTTTCTTTCAAATTGTTCCAAAGAGCTAATGGATCAGTTATAGTTGTATATTCGGATTTCAGGCATTTACTTAAATGATGACGCAATAATATCATGGCCTTAGACTGATCCTGCAGGGATGCAGTATTTTCATTTGTTATGGTGTGTCCGATGCCCATGGAATTCAAGTGAAGTACAACATCATCAGCCCAATCTGAATAATTGTCTCCATTATGCAATAATGGCTCAAACATCAATTTTTCGAAATTTACCATTATCTAATCAAAATGAACAAATTTAATCATTAGGAATTAGAACTTCAGGTTCTAAGTTGGATTAATATTGACAGTTTAAATAATAACACAAGTAATGCAAATTAATTGCCAAAAGACTTAAAGTCACAGCCAAATGAATTTAGGCCAGAAAACTTTAAGTCGCGGCTGTAAACAAATAAATTTGAAACGTAAATGATAACACAAGCAATACAATAAGAATATGAACATAATAAAGTAAGATGGATAATAAAATGATTTTTAATATTATAAAACTAGCCCTATTTTCTGATGTGGAAGATCCAATATAATGGCAACCACAGAGCATACTCATAAGGTAGTTAACTTATATTTAATATTAACAAGAACAAATTAAGAATAAAATTGATCGAATAATAATTAAAAGAAGATGGTAAGATAAACAACATACCTCTGGAAAAATAATTCGTGCTAATAACGTATTATAAGTTAAGTGAATAAAATTATGGATTGGTATAAGTGGTGTAATGAAGTTTACTTATATGTAATATAAGTAACAAAAGGAGGTGAAGGAAATGTGAATCACTCCTAGAATACAAAGCAAATTAATGGTAGAAATAAAGAAACAAGTGAAAGAATGAGAAAATGAGATAATTTTTCCTTGTCAATTCATTCATTTTCATACCTGCATTACAAGTGTTATATGCCTATTTATATAGAAGTATGAATGGTCATTAATGTAATTGTACCTAATAATAAATCAATTAAAAATGAAAACATATTTCTCACATAGGCACACTAAAAGTAGTGGTAACTCCACTAATTATATAAGTGGTAGTAATCCACTTATATTAGTAGTGGTAACTCCAGTAATTAGGTAAGTGGTAGTAATCCACTTATATTTTTATAACAAGAATAAAGAAATATTAATTTAACCGTCCAAAATGTGGAACGCCGAGGAACGTCCTCCACATCCCACATCGGCATGGTATTGGTCGGCACGTTAATATTCCATTCTTGGTAGATCCCAACTCCCACCGAGGTTTATTAAAAAATCGAAACGAAACGACAACAATTTTGTTTTTCACTTATTTATTAGATGAATAAAACAATAAACTTGCACGTGCAACGGATGAGGGCTACGTATTACGTAATTTCCACTTTGAAGCAATACGGTAAATCAATATTGCTTTTCCCTCTCTCTTTTCGTTTCAGTCGTGGTGTAGGAACACATGATCCTATGTTCTCTAAAATCATAAAATAAGCAATAAAAGGCTGATATTTTTCAAAGAATTGAATAGAAGATATTTTCTTATGCAAATCATATTTTGTTTTAAGGAAATTAGCTTTGTAAGTAGTTAGATAGACGATATACTACTCTACATATGGATGTAAATCTTACAAATTCAACCATTCCTATAAAATAACGGTACATTAATTAATCATTTTGTAAAAACATTCAAGATTACGAACATCATTCTGATATTTTTATTAGAAAACTTCTCATCGTCGCCAGATCCCAAACAATCACCACATATGAGGGTAAAGATTGGGGTTTACTTAATGCAAGAACACATAAACTCATGATTGAGACGCACAACATTCCAATCTCAAATTTGATATCAAAGATACATGATTTTGTAAACCAACAGAAACAAAATAAGTATGTTAATCACCCATTTTAAAGCTATATAGTATTAATATGAACATTAATGCTAACATAAAGACATCACACGAGAGCTTAAAACTAGACACAAGGACACAAACGGAAGTATCCTTGTTTAAAGTTTGTTTATTAGAGCTCACTAGCTTACAGAGATAGCATACCAGACAATCCCAAATAAACAACTACATGGCTCATTACACAACTAATTATACTCCAAGCCACAATCGCAGGATGCTGCTGGCCAGATTATAAACAAATGATACCTGAGGACACAATCCTACAAGGCATATACACCAGCGCGATGGTGCTAGCTTGGTGCCTTAAATTTTCTACTCCACGCCAAGCCTCTTCCTCAACTCAGTGCAAACTTCGAGAACTTTCTTCTCATCAGGGAGTGACTTAGAAACACTCTCCTTCTGCATGCATCTCTTAGCCCAGGCAATGAACTTGGGGCACTCTGCCTCTATGCTGAACTTCCCATAAGTCTCATAGGAGTAAAACCAGCAATAGAAAGGGATCAACGACACATCAACATACCCGAAAGTCTCCCCTCCGAAATAAGGCTTATCCCCCAGCTGCCCTTCCAGGGTCTTTATATTTTCAATGAATTCCTTCTTTGCTGCCTCTAGCTCTTCCCCTTTTGTGGACCATAACTTCCTCCTCGCCTCATATACCTGCATTGATATTATATATTCTCTTCATTTATAATTCTACATACCAAGATGGTAACTTTATATATACATCACAATCACAAAAAAGCTGAAAAAAGAATTTCAATTAATTCCTAATTAAAGTTCTTTGATTGATTTAGAGACGAAAAAGTTAATAATTAATTCCCGTAAACATAATCAGTCAAAATTAATTAGGTTCTAATTATTATTACCTTCTTGTCAATATAATCAACCCAGAATCTAGCTTGAGCTCTCTGGTAAGGATCAGAAGGGAGCAGTGGAGCTTTATCCTTCCAGACTTCATCAATATACTGAACAATGATGGCAGACTCACAGATGGGCCTCCCATTGTGGATGAGAACTGGGATCTTCTTGTGTACTGGGTTCATCTGCACAAGAAGAGGGCTCTTGTTCTTCAGCAAGTCCTCTTCTCTGAACTCGTACTTTACACCTTTCTCTGCCAAAGCAACCCTGACCCTTATGCCGAAAATGCTGGGCCAGAAGTCCAACAGAATCACCTCGTCCGCCATGGCTATTCTACTTTGATCTACTCAGAAAATCTTCAACAAAGATCGGACGAATACGATATGATTGAATTGGTGAAAAGTGCAAGAGTTTTATTGCTTACTTATAGAAGAAGTTGCTTGGTTTTGGTTTTTGCTTTCTATTATATGGTAGCTATTTTAAAATGCAATTTTACGTCTTCGAAGAGCCGTTCTTTTTATTTCTTGTCACCGTCTTGGAGAATGGTTTCCTTGAAATCAGCCAATGTCGTCTCGAAGAATACTAATTAATTAGGAAATTAATAGATCAAGAAATTTAAATATTGGAAAAGAAAAAAAAGTTTATAGATTCTTCGCAAAATAGGTCATTGCTTTCGTCATGAGATGCTTTTAAAGAGATTTGGCGCTTTCGTGATTTGACTTTCCTTACTCATATTATGACGGAAGAGGCTCACATTTGAGATTTGGGAGCGGCTGCGGACAGGTAGGTCAACTAGAAAGACCAAAAAACAAAAATCCACTAATTTTTATCTCACGTGATGGGACTCGTCCACTGAGATGGTTGTGTCTTCTCTTCCTAGGTATTCAAAAAAAAATTTTAACGTATAAATTTTATGGAATGTCTTTTCGTTTTCTATATTCCGTGGAAAGCAATTTTAAAAAATTATCAATTTCTTTTTTATTTTTTATAATTCACAAAATTATGCTTATTAATAAATTTTATGAAATCGACTATTAATAATAAAACAAAAATGATTTCATAAAATCAAGGATCTTAGTATCACACCCTTGTCGATTAGCATATAAAGTTATAAAATTTCTCAATAGAATAATTTTTGAATACCTTAAAAACACTTAAAGAGAAAAATAATAATTTTGTGCAATTTATTTTTTAAATTAATATTAAAAGAAAAATGGAAAGGCACCCAACAAAATTAATGTAAATAGTTAAACTCTTATGAGAACTTTTATAATTTTCTCAAACTTTTCAAATATGTTTTTAGAAATTTGAAAGGGAAGCCACCGAAATTTTCTTTTTTAACAAATAAATATATAATTAACTGATTAAATTAGTAAGTTACGTAAATAAAAGAAGTCCATGAATGATGCTGACTTTACTTCTAAATTTCAGTAATATTATTAATTCCATTGCTCACACTAGCCAGTGTACAACGATCTTTCAACTTCTTCAGTGTAGAAGTTTCGAGTCATCACCAGCTGAGATGACTTTTGATTATGTGAGCTGTTATCATGGACATTAATTTTATTATCACTTCGAATAAATTATGTTATTGATTTTAATTGTTGATTAAATTCAGAAAAATAGAAATGTTCTATTTATGTCCCGTCAATGACCTAAAAAAGTAACCAAGACCTCTAGTCACAAGTGATTATAGACGAGCATGTAAGGATTATTTTGTTCCTTATATTTTTAATAATTTTTTTAGCGATCACCATATGTAAAAATAATATTATATTAGTAAAATTGAGTTTCTGCAAGCAGGAGCCCACCTTAGTGAGGCTGGGCCGGGGTGTAGCCCGGTCTTTATTTTTTAAAAAAAAATTTCCACATATATTGTTTAATCCAAATGTTGGGCTGTTTCACTTAATCCCTTAAAGTTTTGAAATTACACAAAAACCCTAAATGTTAACAATGAAAGCGAAGTCAAACTAAAGCCCATAAGACACACATTTTATGCATATCTTTTTCATATAAAGTATCCCTAATCTTAAATCTAAATTTTAAATTAAAAAATATAATAATAATCATTTATGATTATGAGAATTTTTAAATAATTAAAAATACTTTTTAAAGTTATTGAAAATATCAATACAATTTTTCTAAAAAATTTTAGCGTTATCAAAAGTCAATTTTGAGATTATTTTTTATAGAAAATAAGATTTTCAATTTTTAAAAAAGCATTAAGATTATTATAAATAATTACACATTAGAATACTAATTCATCAAAATATGTAATAAAATTTTTATTATTTTTTAAATAATTTAATTAAATTAAATGGTGTTAATAAACTTGATTAGTGGGTATGGCTTACTAGTCAATTGTGACTAATGAAAACATCCAAAAGATTCTTAATGTTTAGTGACCCAACAACATATTTCAATTGATTAATCTTGTATTTGAAGATATTTAAGTCATTAAATTTAAAAGACTAATTATATGGTTATATATTATTCCATAGAATCCTCATTTTTCCATTTAATTTAAAAAATATTTAACGTGTTTTTAATATTTATCATAACAATAAATAAAATCTCTATATTAATAACTTAAATAGTTTCATACAATAATAACTTAAATAGTTTCATACAATAATATGGTAATCTCTTACTCTTTAAATTTTATACTTGTTATAATTTTAGATATATTTATATAATTTTGGTTTAATTTGTTTATATCATAGTTTTTTAATTTTTCTTTTTCATAAGTTGATAAAAACAATTTAAAAAAAATTATAACACTTCCATTACATCGGTTTTTTATACTATATATACAAATATAAAGACTAAGCCATTTTGGTTATAAATATTTAAAAATTAGAACTAAGGTTCGAAAGAGCTAAAATAACATCATTTAGATGATCACATCTTTTAGCCCACTCAAGAAAAATTTGTGGGTCCACACCTGTTTGTAAGCATTTATTTAGCATAATCTCATTGCTTTAATTTGGTTTAAACAGAGTGAAAATTGAATATCACAAAGGTAAAAATGGATGATTTGAGATAAATTACGTAGAGGATAGAAGATTGTTTTCTGAGAAGATCATAAATGATTAATAAAAGATTAAAAGAGTTCGTTAGAGCAAAGGATGCATAATTGGAGAAGAAGATTGAGTAAAGGTTAATTTTAAGCCCATTTATTGCCAAGGCCCAAAGACAATGAAACTCATTTAATATAAATTTTTTATCTTAAAATGAAGAAAAATTACTTTTGTATCCATCTCACCACGATTCGATTAATTTTTTAGATTTAATTTGAGTATTTTAAACATTAGTTAAAATACATACTACTCCAACATTAATTGGACCGTCATTAAAATTGAAAATTCTTAAAAATTTATAAAATAAATATCTCTTAAGTAATCTATGTTATATTATTATTAAGGAAAATGTCAGCTGAACCCTCTAATTTTCCAAACTTTACCCGCCCTAAGTTTTTAAAGCCACACGGAATCCCAACCATTAAGTCTCAGTAACCTAAACTGTCATTTCCTTTTCCTCTCTGATCTTATATTCATTCTTTTTCCTCCATCTCCTTCCTCTCTCTTTTCTCCTCCTTTCTAAAAATTTTTATACAAATCAAATACTTATACTGTCAAATTTATCACAATCAAACATTAAGCAATCTAATCCTAATCACATTCGACAATCTAAAGGAAACCCAATCATCAAGAAATTAGTCAAAAAATCGTTGTAATAAATTAAAAATGAATAATTATTTATTTATTAAAAATTATTTTAAATATTTATAATTTAGTTAGTGTAAAGTGACAGGAACATCCTAAACTGTTAACTTCAGTGAGTTGAGACTAAGGTGGTATTTGTTTAAATCACTTAACACTTTTTAGGACTTAACTTATACCACTTAATAAGATGTTTGTTTGCTCTTTTACATACCACTTAAAAAAAGTGGTAAAAGTGCATCTTATTTTTAATATAACATTTTTATCCCTATAATAAAAATATAAAATATTTACATTACATTTTTGCAAGTTCTTAAAATTAAATCAAAATTCTTTTTTCATTCAAATAACTAATTTTATATTTATTACAATCTTTAAAAAATGAATTATTTATTTTTGTTATGGAAATTAAAATATATGGCTTTAAATATGTGTAAAATAAATAGTTTACAAAATTAAATTGAAATATTAATATAGTAATAAATTAATAAGCTTATTTATTATAAAAACCAATATATTTATATTTTGTTTGATATAAGTCAAGATTATCAATAATTATATACTTTAATTATTTTTTAATTAATTTATTACATTAAATTTTTATTTATATTAATTTTGTTAACCAATGCATATTTATTAAATAAATTATATTATTGTAATTATTCTTTTCATATATTTTATATCATATACATACATAATTTAATTTTTAAATTAAAATTTGAATTGCAATGCAATAAGTAATATTATATTATTTAAATATTTTATTTAAAACAAAAAATAAAGAATTTGAATAAAAAATAAAATATTTTAATATTAATATAGTTTTATTTTTAATCTGAATATTTTTAATTAATTATATAACTTTTAGTAATTGAATATAAAGAGTATTTATGGAATAAAATTATCACAAGAGTACAGTTTAGACATTTCAAATTTTTCAGACATTTGGAAGAAAAAAGTGATAAATTTTTACTTTTTATTTTCAGACATTTTTATCTGCAAATAAGTGATTAGATGTAAAAACAAACATAAAAAAATTTTTTAGCCTCTTAAATATGAATGGATTAAGATTTCAGTAGCCCAATCAAACAGGCCCTAACTGTTAGAGATTTTGTGGTGGTTTTGGGAATCAGTGAAATTTTGACAAATATATTTTATAATTGATTTTTATTTATTCAATTATAAGTAATGTTTTCTTTGAAGTTTAAGATTAATCGCAATATCCCTTGATGACTGCACTCACGCTGTAATTTGCTAACCGTCCAAAAAGTGGAACGCCGAGGAATGTCCTCCCCATCCCACATCGGCATAGTATTAGCAGGCATGTGACTATTCTATTCTTGGAAGATCCCAATTCCCACCGAGATTATTAAAAAATCGAAACGAAACAAGGATAAATTTGTTTTTCACTTATTATTAGACGAATAAAACAATAAACTTGCACGTGTTACGGATGAAGATACGTAGTACGTAATTTCCTCTTTAAAGCAATATGTCAAATCAAATTTTTTAAAACATTCATTCCTTTTAGTTTTCTTAAATATAATAATATTATCATTAATTTAAAATATTACTCGCTAGATAAACGGATAACATAGAGATTGAGATAAGATGTCGAACTTAAACTTCAAGAAAAAAAAAATCTGGTATATTATCTATTTTTATATAAGTACTTTTAACGTGCACTTCATAGTAATATTAATTTACCGATAATAATTTTTATAATAATATTATAAAAATCACAAAAATAAATTTTTTTTATGATCTTAAACATGAATAAAGTATATGAAAAAACTATTTTTTTTGTAATACGACATCATTTTATGGATGATTTTGTTGATCACATAAAATTCTACTGGTTAAAATTTTACAGAAATAAAGGGTGTGTTCTTCTATGAATTTAGTATTTTTGTTTTCAATTGAATTTAAGAATATGTAGTTGATTTTGAATTATTTTAAATTTAAAAAAAATATGTTATTGAGATTGAATATAAATTATATTAAAAAATATGCAGCACAAAAAATAAAAGGATAGGGCAAGATTGAGAGATATCTATGAATCATTTCGCTAAAATTAAAACCATTGAAGGAGAGAAATGATGATATGACAACGAGGCACTGAAATAACGTGTCTGAAAACGAGATTTCACGTGGGCTGAGGAAAAAATAAAAAAATAAGAACAAGATTACAATTATAATCATCTATAAATAACTGCTCTGAGCGTTGGGTCTTCTTCATCAACAGTTGATAAGGATTTGGAAAATGGGCGAAGAGGTGGTGTTGTTGGATTTCTGGGCGAGCCCTTTTGGGATGAGATGCAGGATTGCTTTGGAAGAGAAAGGCGTGAAGTACGAGTACAGTGAGCAAGACTTGAGGAACAAGAGCTCTCTTCTCCTGCAAATGAACCCTATTCATAAGAAGATCCCTGTTCTCATCCACAATGGGAAACCCGTCTGTGAGTCATCCATCATTGTTCATTATATTGATGAGCTGTGGAAGGATAAAGCTCCTTTGTTCCCATCTGATCCTTACCAGAGAGCTCGTGCTAGGTTCTGGTTTGATTATGTTGACAAGAAGGTACCTAATTATCTTCTACTACTTGTCTACTTTTTTATTATTATTATCATCATCATTTGAGTACGATTGTGATAATTTTGTTAAAATTGGGAACTTGCATGCCGATGAATCTAAGATAGTTTTTGATGAATTCTACAACTTGTAGTTTTTATTTTATTTTTATTTTTTTTAATGTGTTTTAAGGTTTATGACTAATAAGAGGGAGGTTTATAAGCGACATCCTGCAGGTATATTTAGTTTCTCTTCAGGATTTTGGGTAAGTTTATGAGCTTTACGAACTTTTAATCCTCCATAGGAGAGAATTGTCATGAGGAGGTTTTGCATGGATGGATATTTAAACATATGCCTAATTGATAGATATTTGCATCGTTCTTCATAGCTTATCTATGATTTGCTGCTCAGGTATACAATTTTTTTAATTATTTTTATTTTTTTATCCATCTTTGATCGATGGTGATTTTTGTTAAGTATCTTGTCCTGTTGACTTTTTCTTGATAAAGAAACAATGATATATATGACTGGAACTTGAAAGAAGAGAACAATATTGTCTATTTGTCTTATTAGCCCCTTAAAATTGATGCAGGGTTGAATTGAAGAGGGATTTAAGACTCAAGTTTTTACTAACCCAAAATAAAACAATTGTAGTTAATTTGCTCAGATGTCTTGAATTAAATTATAAATGTATCTTGACTTAGTGGAGTTATAGTATGGATGAAAAATCCGTTGCCGCGAGAAATTTTCTAAGAATTAAACTGGAGTGAGATATGTTCTGGTTCAAGGACTTGGGATAGGCTTTGATGCTCTGATATTTGGGTATAAAACTCATAAATCCAAATGTTAAAGTTGTTAGTGAAAGTACTGCATTAATATAACTGGAGATTGTTGTGGTATGATGAAATTATGGGGTTTGATGATGCAGGTATACGAAGGTGGGAAGAAGATCTGGTCCTCAAAAGGAGAAGAGCAGGAGGCAGCCAAGAAGGAGTTCATAGAGATTCTTAAGGTGTTGGAAGGAGAGCTTGGAGACAAGCGTTTCTTTGGGGGTGAAAACCTTGGATATGTTGATATTGCTCTTGCTCCTTTCTATACCTGGTTTTATGCCTATGAGAGCTGTGGTAACTTCAGCGTAGAAGCAGAGTGCCCCAAGATCATTGCATATTTCAAGAGGTGCTTGGAAAAGGAGAGTGTGTCCAAGGCTCTTGCTCTTGCTGATCGGCAGAAGGTCTACGAATTCACTTTGCAGCTGAGAAAGGCGCTTGGAATTGAGTAGGAGAGCCTATTACGGGTTTGCATTGCAACAACGCAGATGATGTTGAGATGTAAGAAATAAAAGGCATTTTGTTTTCAGTGTTCATTTAGGCTTGTGTTTTGTCCACTGTCATTTTACCTCGTTACTCCATGGATGGCGACTCTTATGTTGCGTGATTTTTCTGATTGTGTTTGCTGCTAACAATTGCCTACCACCCTGAGCAGTTCTTTACTACTTCTTCAGCTTTTTCTCTTTAGCCTCTTCTCTATGATTGATTCAGTTGTGTCCTACCAGGAAGAAAAGGAATTTAAGTTTGGATATTGGGAATTGCTACAAGTTGTCACACAACTTAAAAATTTGTGTTATATATAATATGGTAGGATTTAACTGTCGTTGGAATAATGTGATAAAGTAATATTTAACACCCAGGAACATTAGCTTTGAAAAGCTTTCATTGTATTCCCGTATAAAAACTGCCATGCGCCAAATTTGATTGCTCTTGGTTGCGAAGAAAGAGTAATAAGACAATATTTGGCCTCCATGCTCCAGAGGAGTAGTGGGAAAGGGAAGGAAGCAGAAAAATTATTTGAAATTTTATTAGATTGCAATAGTATCAAGTGGTCAACTGAAATATTGAAACATGAACCAGGCCTACTCAGCAATGGTAGGGTTTAGAATAACCTATACAATTATGAGAACTCAATGAGATGGTTCGATCATTGAACAGCAATCAGTAGTTGCCTGTGTTGTCAAACACATAAATTTGTGAAGATTTGAGAGAAATTAAGATTGATGATTAGGAAGATAAAATAATTAGATCAGTCGATTGAGTTTTTAAGAAACCGAAAAGCTACTTCCATACATTATTCAACTGAGGCTGCAATATGGTCAGTGTGACAAAGATGAGAGTATACTTCTACTCTTGCACGGTAGCATACTCCCCACGAACGTAGCAGAACTTGGTAATATCACGAGGATCTCTGAGCATTGCAAGCAATCTCTGTGGCGAACAGCATAGAGCTTATAGTTCCAGAGAATCTGAAAATTTAAAATTATATGCACCATAGTTAGTTCTTTTAATATTCAATCTTCTCAACAAAGACAATTCCAAAAGAAGCCATTAACGCTGAAAGTCAACCCCAGAGGCTGATATAGGCATGACATTCTGACAAATGGACATGGCAACTTTTACTGGGAAGAATACCATTCGGAGGAATCTAAATTGACAAAATTTACTCTAGGTAGAAAGAAAGAAATGGGCCAGATGGATAGGGCAATTTCAACTCGATAAATTTAGCCTCTATAGCCAACTTCCATGGCAACAATAATAATAAGAATAACAACAATAATAATTTTCTAACCTCTGTAAGAAGCATCTAAACGTAAAGGAGTTTCTGATGCTGGCGATGATGGAGCACTCACAGCCTCCCTAGCATCAATCAACATTGCAATGACGTCTCTCATTGATGGCCTATTAAGTGGTGAAGTGCTTGTGCAGAACAAAGCAATCTTCAGAACTAAAGTCATCTCCTCAATTGTCCTTTTGGCACTCAGATCCAGCCTTTTGTCAAATATGTCAAAGGTGGGCACTACATCACGAATTGATCTTCTCACCCAAGAGACCAGGTCCCCTTCCTGCTCTAGAGGTTGAACAGGAGACCTACCGGTAATTAGTTCTAAAAGGACAACTCCAAAACTATAAATGTCGCATTTGTCTGTCACTTTCATTGTGTAAGCATATTCTGGAATGGAAATGAGTAATTATCAGGTTAGAACTGCACACAATGTTTAAGATTAATAAGCGCAGGTGTCCTAGTCCTCCATTGCACCAAGCAGATGCAAATATGTGTCCTACATAATATTCCATTGTTCATTTAATTTGCCTCCCATTCTCATCTTTGCCCGAAGGCCCCAAACTATAGGAAAAGATTCAAATCGTTAGCCCAAATTCAACTCATTTATGACTCACAGATAAAATGACTTGGACTGGGGGGCACTCTACCATAAGGTGTTTTAGATCCAATCAGTCAATTGACATATAAAAACGAGTTTCACTCAATCTTTTATACACCAGCCATAACTTCAAAAAAATTTAATTAAACTTCAAGCTTGGTTCTTAATGCCATGCTTAACATGCCTTTACCAGCTCAAATTTAGTTAAAAAATAAACTGGGTCACAAAGAGCTATACCAGCTTGAAGTTAAATCAACCTGAAGATATATGTACAGCATATTCAGTGACAGTGGCAAACAATTAAACAAACTCCTTGTAACAGAAATTACATGAGACTTTGCTGAAAAACGAAAGGATAAATGATAATATTACCTGGGGCAATGTAGCCATATGAACCTGCTATGGCAGACATGGATTTTGAGTAGGGTAAATCAATCAACTTTGCCAAGCCAAAGTCTCCCACATGAGCTTCAAATACTTCATCCAATAAAATGTTGTTTGACTTAATATCACGATGAATGATTTGTGGTCTACAATCGTAATGAAGATAGCACAGACCTTTTGCTGCTCCAAGAGCAATTCTATATCGAGCATCCCAGTCCAATGGACACAATTGCTTATTGCTGTGGAGCTGCTCCCCAAGACTGCCATTTGCCATGAACTCATATAAGAGAAGATTTGAGTCCCGGTGGTAGCAGAAACCATAAAGTTTCATAATATTACGGTGCCTGATCTTTCCAAGGGTTGATATCTCAGCGAGGAAACTACTGTCAGCACTAGCTCCTTCGCCGCGGGACTTCAGCTTCTTGACAGCAATCACCTCACCATTAGCCAGAGTAGCCTTGTAGACAGTACCACAGGCTCCCCTTCCAATAGCAGCACTTTCAGAAAAATTGCCTGTTGCTTCCACAAGGTCTTGATATGTAAATCCTTCTTTGGGAAAGTAATAGTTGCCTAAAATATCAGGCTTTTTTCGATCTTGAATTGAAACAAAAGTATGCTTTCGGTGCTTCATAGACCAACAAATGCCCATGATGAAAAGCAAGGAAATCAACCCAATAACCCCAGAAATGATGCTTACTAATTTCTCTTTGGTGGAACCATCCTTTATCCAGTTTGTTTTAGGATTATGTGATGAAACGGATTGACGACAGCAGTATGAACTCACCCTGCACAAGCCAATGTTTCCAGCAAAATTCGAGGCGTCCATCCTCCGAAATACAGAGGTATTTGGCACCATTCCTACCAGGTGGTTGTTTGAAAGGTTGCAGACTAGCAGGCTCATCATCTCACCCATTGGGGCAGGAATTTCACCAGTGAGTTGATTATCATTCAGGAAGAGAGATTCCAACATCTGCAAGCTCCCCAGACCACCAGGAATGATGCCAGAAAGATTATTATGGCTAATGTTGAGTGCAATCTGTAGAGCTGAAAGTTGGCCCAGAGCAACAGGGATGTTGCCGGAAAAAGAATTTCCACCCATTTGTAACTCTGTGAGTCGTTCCAGATTTCCTAAGGTACTTGGGATTGCTCCAGTCAGCTTGTTATCTGAGAGCTTTAAGAGTTCAAGATTCACTAGTTTTCCAAGTTCTTCAGGGAGAGAACCAGTGAATTGGTTTCTACTAAGATCAAGCCTCTGGAGTTTACTACAATTCCCCAATTCGTGAGGAATATTCCCGGAGAGGCTATTTGAAGAAATATTGAATGTCACAAGTTGCACCAAATTTCCGATCTCGAGAGGAATGCCCCCCCTAAAAAAGTTATTTGACAAAAGCAACCTCTCCAAATTCTGAAGTTTGCCAACCTCAGGGGGTATTGGTCCAAAGAAATGATTCTGATAAAGCTCAAGAGCAGAAAGGTTTTTAAGATTATATAATTCAACAGGGAGGCCTCCTGTAAGATGATTGTCTCCCAGCATTAGCTGCAAAAGAGACCTGCACGTACTTAGACTACTAGGAATGTTGCCAGACAACCTATTTGACCCAAGGCTCAAAAACATCAATTTTTGATACTTGCAAAGATGTGGAGGTATGGTACCGACAAGATCATTCATAGACATGTCAACGATTGTGAGGTTATTGTTAACTCCAATGAGTGGTGGTATAGTTCCCTCAAGATGATTGTCAAAAAGTTGCAAATCAACTAGATATGTAAGGTTTTGAAACTCCAGAGGAATTGTACCTGTCAAATTATTTATGGACAAGTCTAATCTGTGAAGTTGTGTCAACTGCCCCAGCTCCCTCGGAATACCTCCCTGAAGGAGGTTTTCAAATAGATGAAGCAAGCAAAGATTTGGAATTTGACCCAACTCTTTGGGGATGAACCCACTTAACCGATTTTCGGAAAGATCTATCTCAACAGCACTTGTGCAATTCCCTAGTTCAGGAGGAATCGTTCCATTCAACTGGTTGGTATAAACATACAATTTTTTCAGTTGAGATAATTTTCCAAGCTCTTTTGGAAGTGCTCCTGTGAAAGAATTTTTATGTAATGCAAGCAACTCAAGTCTTTGTATGTCCCCAATCGCAGGAGGAATTTCACCAGATAAACGGTTTTGCCAGAGAATCAAATCAGTCAGACTCTTAAGTTTCTGAAGCTCGCTGGGTAGATAACCTTCTAGATTATTCTGTGCCAACCCCAGAACCTCTAAGCTCTCACACTCACCAATTTCTGGTGGTATTGGACCAGAGAGGGAGTTGTGACCTGCCCTGATAACTCTAAGCTGCCTCAACTTACTAATTGATATAGGTATTGGGCCAGTGAGATTATTACTATAGATTACCAGTTCTTCTAGCGAAGTTAAATTTCCAATCTCTCCAGGAATTTCTCCAAAAAGGTAATTTTCGCACAAATAAAGCTTTCTAAGTGTGCTAATCAAGGACAATTGTTTAGGTACTTCTCCATGAAGTCTATTTGTGCAAAGATCAAGAATCTCTAAACTACGACAATGACCAACATCTTCAGGAATAGGACCGGAAATGAAATTCATGGACAAATTAAACTCAACCAAGTGAGGAAGATTACAAATGCTTGGAGATAAAGTACCAGACAAGTTGAGGAGATTAAGATTTACAGAAGTTACCTTAGAATCAGTACAATTCACACCAACCCAGTTGCAAGGAGTAAAGTCTGATGAATTCCAGCTTCCAAGACTATTGCTAGGGTCAATAAGAGAAGCTTTAAACTCCAAAAGGAAAACACCCTCTTCATTTAAAGATGCTACTAAGATGTCAAAAAGACAAAGCATCAATACCAAGAAAATTAGCTTTCCAATCTGGGGCTTCGCCCGTTTTGCCATTTGTAGTTACTGTTATGATCACTTGAGTAACCAATGAGAATTGCCTCGCCAGAATAAAAAGTAAGGAAAAGCTTTCACTGAAAGCATTGCAAGGGCAATTAAGGTTAAACAAGGAGCATAAAGATGATTTGTAAAAGTGAAACGAGTAAACAGACGCGAGAAAGCTTGTAGTTTCAAGGAAAGGAAGGACTCAGCGTTTGGTGAAATGACTAAAAATGAACCGGAGAAGCTAAATAAAAGCAATGTAGGGAAGCAATTAATAGAGTCAGGTGATAAAGCTAAGAGAGACAAAGACAAAGACAGCAACCGGCCTTCGCAAAGAGAACGAGAGGCAAAAACACAAAGGAAGGGTAGGAGAAAAGAAGGCATTGATTTATTGACGATGGATTGATCGAGGAAGGCAAAAGACCGTGGGAGTCACGATCTCTGAGCAGTGAAAAAAATGCTTTTAGAGTCAACGCTACACTTTACAGCAAAGTGCTTCTCCTCCTCCTGCTTCTACTAGTTGCATAGTTTTTTTTTTTTTTTTCTTTTTTCAATTTTTGGGATGATGATAATGCGTTTGATAAAGTGGGAAAACGGGTGTGGACATGAAAGAGACGAGACGTGGAAATATGAAGATTATTATCCCCGCCATAGTTGCTGGGCCTGACAATTTGGAATGTAAAGAACAGTTTGGTTTCTGTTACTGCTTACGCAGTCTTGAAAATCATCATTGTTTCATGGACTTTGACGGTCATCGTTCTCAGTGGAATCTCTCTCATCTACTCATCTTTGCGGTCTTGCCGACTGGTGCTGTGGGCAACTCACACTTTCACAAACAACACTTGATAACATGATTATTTTTGCCAACAACACGCAACAATTTCGTTCAAATACGCAACCTGGCCCGTTGTGTCAACTAGTGAGGGTCTCAACTGATTGGGTTCGAATCCAACGTACGCAACTTAGATGTGAAATGCTAAACATTAACTAAACTCCACGGGTTCGAATCGAAACGCACGCGACTAAGATTTAAAATGCTAAACTTTAACCCAAGTACCGCACATCCAAAGATATGCATGCAACTAAGATTCAAGATTTTGACCCAAAAAAAACAGAGCTACACCAATCTTCTGAGCTCGCATGCATCCGTATGACGAAAATTGAAATTAACAGAAAAGCCTTAACTCCCTCTTAATTGAAGATAACTACTCATAACTCGCATGCATCGTTCTAATGAAAACTGAAAGTAAAAGAAAAGCAAGAAACCACAGAATTTTTAACAAGATAAGTCAATATCCATCTCACTCACGAACGTCTTCCTCGATTCATGACCCTTGCACGGACGGCATCAATTTTCCAATCATCTGGATTGCGCCTAACGAGACGCATTGCTTTTCCGAGGTCTTCGATTGTTATGTCGGTTAGTTCAAGATAGTCGCTTATAAAACCTTGCATGGAGTAATTGTCCACGAATGGACTTTCCAGTTCGATATCGTCATAATCAAGAATCGCGTCATCAAACTTCTCTTGATACACTCTATCATTCACCAGAGAATCAAGATAGGCATGGCTCTTAATTGAATCAAACTTAGTACGCGCCCCACCACCCAGTTTGATTTGTTTCTGCCTCAGGGGCTGCCCACTATCGTCATCGATGTGAAGAAGAGGACCTTTCATTTTCTGATCATCCGATTTCTCTGCCTGTCGTGGCTGTTGCTGAAGAATAGCCTGATCACTTACATCCGGCCCATCTTTTGGTTTCTCCTCATAATCATCTTCTCCACGGCCCCCTTGTACATTCTCCAATTTCCCAGTTCCCGGTGGCTGTTCTTGAAGAGCTTGATGATCACTTGCATCCAGCTCATCTTCATCTTCTACGTGGCCAGATTCTTGTACATTCTCGAATTCCCCACTCTGCGGTGGCTGTTCTTGAAGAGCTTGATGATCACTTACATCCAGCGCATCTTCTGCTTTCTCATCACCATCATCTTCTCCATGGCCGGGTTCTTGCACATTCTCCAAATTACCATGAGTCTGCCATGGGTGTTCTTGAAGAGCCTGATCGCTTACATCAAGCCCATCTTCTGGTTTCTCCTGAGCATCATCTTCTCCATGTCCCGGTTCTTGTATATTCCGAAGCTGTTCTTGCGGCGAGTAAGACATTTTTTTTTTTTCAGAAAAAAAAAACAAGAGAGAGACTGAGAGAGAGCTTGGTTTCGTAATGTGTTGTTTGAGAAATCTGTTCAACTTCAACTTACTAAATTCGGTTGCTAGTAATCTTGGAAGTCATGCGTACACTCAAAACACTTATTCATTCTCTGATGAATAACGAACGACGATCAGCTAACAAATTCTAACCATCTCGCTAACTGATCATTGGCAGTTATGCGAGGAATCTTGGGCAGTTAATTTGAAATACATATTTTAATATTTTAGTTTATAGAAACCAATTAAAGAGAGAATTTGACTATTTACATTTGTGTAAAGCTACTCAATAAACTCATAGTCTTGATGCACTTATAATTAAATTAAGAATTAAATCTAAATTAACAGTACATATAAATGTATATAAATGTAGTCATGATACTAATTAGACTACTAATAATTTCTCTGCATGATTCAACGCTGATGTAGTGAACAAACTAGCAGTCCGTCAAAGGTGCCATAAATTATGAGATTTCTCTTTCTTATTTTGACTTTTGGAAGAATTGTTGCATAAAAATTCACTAGAACAAGCTTTACCAGTGGGAAAAGAAGGTCTATCTCTACTTACTATATTAAATTATTTTAAATTAAAAATTATGCATGTTTAATGTAGAAAACATGGTATTTGTGGATTTCGATGTAAAGCTTGTTTAAATATATGTCTACAAATATATATCCATAATTTGCACGATATTTTTTTTTATATTTTATAATTTGGTACTAATTATGTGAGATAACCTGAAAAATTCGTGGCAAAAAAAATATATACTTTGGTTTAATTATAAACAAAATGATGTTCTAAAATAGTACGATTATACTGTTTATTTGTTGATAATTTTCCGAAAGTAGAATGTTGATAGACAAATTTTATATCGTTATGCAACACTATTTTATGCACACAAATCCGAGCTATGGTTTGAGAGTTACGATAGTTTAAAATTTACTTTTTTTTGTTTTACTGACTGTGATCACTAAAGTTTATGGATGAACAATGAGAGTGTAATTCACTTCCTATTTATATCACTTGGATTATGACCATACAAACACCACACTATTTGATTAAAACATATCATTGTTGTTTAGCACATTTAAATTAAGCTTAATAATCATTTTTTATAGTTTTTATGTAAATATAACGTTGGGAGACTCACAAGGAAAATTTTACGACAAGTAAATAATAATCAATTTTCGATTTTTCATTTAAATATTCATGTGATTGTCTGTCCCATATTATTGCGCATGGGCTGCTGGTACCTCAAGGGCTGGAGTTGAAGAGGTTGATTGCTACATTGGACGAAATATTTATAATTCACCATTCCCATCTTATCCCACTCCTCTCTGCTTATCTGGGCCGGGTTTCAAATTTCAACTCTTGTTTCTGCTTTTTTGGGTTTCAAATTTCAACTCTTTGGTGACAAGGAAGTTTTAATTTTCAGCCTCCGATCCAGTTGAGTTCCCTGAAGTCTTTTTCTTCATTACTTTTGCTTCCCATAATGAAGAGTATGCATCTACCCATTGCATTTCATCATTTGATAGATATTCCAACAACCGATGTCTAGAAAACTTGTTCACAGACTATCATGATTCTTTGAATTGTCCATGTTATAAATGCTTTAATTATGCCTATTTTATGGTGTTTGGTTATATAATTTATTAGAAGATGTTTTTAAAGATGAAAATATTTTTGTATGGGTATGACACAATGCGTCAATGCCATTTGTATTTATTTTTTCTTTATTATGAAGATATTTTTATAAAAATTAAATAGTCAGTGTATAATCATAGACTTAGAAAATTGGGTGTCAAGATAAATTTTTGGATACAAAAAAATTTAGTTTATCAAATCCTTCTTTAATATGGGTACACGTTAGATTTTAATGGCCGGTGATGTTTGGAGTTTTAAGATTATGCTTTACTGTACCTTCACTTGCATTATGCACGGAAAATATTCACAATTTGTATACATTCCCCTTGTGTTCTATCAGTAATTCATGAAAAAATTTCAATTTTTTTCTCGTAGGTTTACCTTATCATCATCCACACGGTCTCTCACTTACCGCATGAAGAAAAGCCATTGTAGAGAGTCGAATCCAAGACTTCATCGTAGCCTTACCAACTCCCTTCTGAGCCACCCTTACCACTTTGAACCAATCCATTGTGGGTAAAAAGAGTCTCACAAGCTCAAGTTGGTCCTCGGTTACACTAAAATTATCCATTATGATCCATTTCAAAGTTCTTGCAGTTGCAGGCGGACAAAGACAAGGGAACTCTTCTGGCTTCAGCTCACTCTCAAGATTTTCCACATCAAACTCTATGTGAAGTGATTCAAGGTTAGGAGAGCACCTGAGCAACTCCAAGTTGATCCACCAGTGTATCACGCATGTAAATTAATAGTAATAACATGCACGATATATGATTAAAGTTGGGAAGTTTTGTCACTTGTTTGGGCTTCATTGTTGGCTAAAACTTCAATTAAATTTGTCCTTACAGACATCTAAAAACATTATATGATGTTTCTAATAAAAGTAAATACTTCACAGTATTTAACTACATTTAGTTAGAGGGCAGTTCAGGATGAAAGTTTAGGTTAAATTAATTACAACGGTGATAGATTTTCTTAGTCAAGCAACTCATCAAATTGCCTATATATTGTCCTCACAATCGAAACAATCTATAGAAAACTCATTTAAGGGTACTTGTGCTTCCCCTTCAAAAATGAAAATTTTTCATTTTGCTCTGTATCAAACTTTATATAACACCTGTCACCAAAAGTTTTGAGCAAGGAATAGTTTGTTCTGCATGCTAGCTATGGATATATATTTTTGTTGCTCGCTACTATGTACATAGCGATTATGCCAATCAACTTCACACGGGGTCACTCTTTCCTGGCTGGCATTTGTATGAGTGAAAAGATGTTGCTCTCAAAGAATGCAGAACATACCCTCTTTGGCGAAGCTTCTATAGCTAATTATATATAAAGCCAATGTGGATCCCATATTAAGGAATTAAAATTAAGTTTATAGGCAGTTCTGATAATCTTACCCTCCTTCTTGCTATATTGATTGTAATTTGCGTTACTGTTGATTTGATTCTTAGAAAGCATTAGGAAATTTTTTGTCCATTAAGGATTTGGAGAAAGAAAGTTTAACCGATTCATTTTATAACACAACGAGTTATAATACATCATTAACCACATGGCCTAACTCCAATGCAGTCAATGCACCTAATGTTCCCCAAAATTTTTGAGAATTTACCCAAAAAATTGGGGCAACTAGCCCAAAAAAGTGGGGATTTGAAGTTGGCGGCGTAGGTGTATCCCTGTTAAATCTACTTCTTAATATTGACAGGGTGCTTGATTAGCACGTCTGGTCAGGATGGCCGAGTGGTCTAAGGCGCCAGACTCAAGTTCTGGTCCTCGAAAGAGGGCGTGGGTTCAAATCCCACTTCTGACAACAATTTTTATTTTTCAATTTTTCTTATCAAATCTAATTCTGGTTTTTTTCCCCTATTTCTTCTATAATTTTAATTTCTTTGAAACGTCATTGGTTCAAAAATATTTACCGATTATTTAAAAGGCTTCTTCAAAATAAAATAAAATAGTTGCTCAGGGGATAAATGGAAGGGTCTGCCGTTGATTAATTTCTCCTTTTTAAAGTTAACTAGTCTAGCCTTTGAAAGTAACAGTTTAATGAAATGGTAAAGTGCTTTACATCATTACTAAGGTGTGAATATTGGTGATTAATTTGATGATTAAAATAGATTCCACGCCATATGACCAGCGTAATAGATGTGGGCTCGTCCTAGTATGGACGTTTCTAACGACACATGGATGATCATTATTGATCAAGTCCATCCACTTCAATATAACTCCAGCCGCTAATAAACGAGCGTTGCATAAAGCAATTGATGTTGCAATTTGCTTAAACCCTTCTATTCTCTCTTAGTCTTTGTTTCGTTCAGGCTCTCTCTTGAAACAAAATGTTTGAAACAAGTGAATCAAATACAATAATGGAAGACGAAGAGCCCTCAACTCAGCAAGAACAGCCACCACCATGGCCTGTGGAGGCTGGTACTAGCACTCCTTTATCATGTAACCATTCTTGAGAAAGTCATTAAAGTACGGCGGTTGGCCCGGTTGGGCTTCAACTATGTAATTAAGACTGTTCATGAGGCTCTGGGATAAACCAAATTTCTTATGCATGATAACATTTGTGATACATATAAATTAAATCTATAGTATGTCTTGAGAGAATAACTAATCTCAAAATTTCTTCCTTTCTTGGATACATATATAATATGTTTTCTTTTAAGAAATTAATATAATATGAGACATCATTATTTGTGATCTCTCATTATTGACCTAAAGAAAAGCCCACCTCTATATTTAATAGTATTTAAGAACTGTGCAACAAATTTTGCTTCATAAAAACTACGAACTGAAAAGATGCTACATTTATAGTCCAATTGTGCGGCGTTGTTTACTTGTGAACACATGATATCAATGGGCCTGTAGGATAAAAAAACAGTGTTAAGAAAATTTGTCACCATATGTACTCGATGTTGAATAGAAGGAGAATTTACTTATAAGAGTCTGTAACTCTATCATACTAAAAAAGACAATAACCTAGAAAATATGAGAACAAGAAAGAACTATCGTTCCCAAATTTATACGGAAAAGAAAAAAGAACTCATAGTTGCATGTTCCTGGCCCAGGATTATTTTTCAACACTGAATGGAGGTTGTCATGGTGGTAATACTGCCAGAGGAATAGCATCTTCTACCATCAAAGACTTTAAGACAGATACAGGAACAGGAACCTCCTTCACAGTATTGTTAAACGTATTATATAAATCATCTGAAGTTTCGGACCTTCAATAACCAAACTGTTTGATCCAATACAGGAGGAGGATTATCATATACCATCATAATCTGTGTCAGCAGCATCACTTAATGGCTTTAGATGTTTAAAGGACATATAATTAATTGAAGTCTTAGCCTTTAGTGAAGCCAAGTAAGTGACAAATTTCCCCAACTGTGATCACACAATTAAGCTGTCTTCAGACTGAAAATGCACAATGCACACACCAAAACAGAACCTAATCTGCGACACTGTATGACGGCGAGGAAGAATCAATCACAATTAATATACGAAATCTATCAAAACGAAAGAAATCACAACAAATCTCCGAAAAATATGATTTCATTCTTATGACTGAACCAAATCTCTTACAATATAACAGTGTTTGAATTAAAAGTTGCTTTTACAGAACTGCAAAATGAGATTGTCCCCTATAAGATTGTGTAGCTTAACAACACTAAAAGCAAAATTGGCCCATGATTTCACACTAGTCTACAGCAAAGAACAGGAAGAACTATTTGAACATTAAGAACCCTGATGTTCATACCAGCATCAAATATTTCAAGCTGTTAGACTCAAAGTAATATTGCTAGCTATCCTTCTTTTCTTCCTAAAACTAAAAGTGTATTTGTCAGTTGACTAATTTCTAGCGTCATCACCTTGATCATGAGGTTCTTCTGGATCATCTTTCTCCCCCGAAGCTGCAGGTAATGGATCATCTTTACCCATTGTACTTTGTTGTTTAGCATCATCACCATGAAAACTCTCCTTCTCTTTCTCCTCTGGTTTAGAATCATGCAGAGAAGCAGGACTATATGGAGCCATTATAGACCTGAGCCACGAATCAGTATCATCCATTATAGTGCTCTTAACCATAACTGGCATTAAACCCTTTAATTCTCCACGACCAAACCCATACATTTCAAGCTCGTGATCAAGATCCTTACTACCAAAAGTAGGAGCAAGGTTTGGGACTTCCTTCGCTGCTTCTTCTTCATTGTCGTCACTCTGTTCTCCCTCTGATGAGTCATAACTAGGATCCTCATTACCCCATATAACTTCTGACATGTTAAACATTTGCTCGGCATGGGTATCCCGATGTTCCAAAGACACGTCCATATTTCTTGCCTGCTGCTTATATTTCCTCTTTAACTTCTTGATTGTTCGCATACATTCGCCCACAGAAATATCCATTTTAAGCCAATTCTTAACAAAATCTTCCATGGCAATGTGATCGTCAAAAGGATACCTATAAACACTGAAGAAGTAATCAAGAAGCCCATTCAAGATTCTAGTATCAGTATCTAAATCGTTCAAGGGCTGCTTTAAGACTTGACTTTCTTTCTCCTCCAATTCTTTGCCTTTCGGCTTCTCCTCTTTTCCCTTAACAAGAAGAACATACTTGTTCTTTTTCTCCTTTCGCTTAAAAACAAGAACCATCTTCTCCTTTCCCTTGTTATCCTTCCTCTCAGTCTGATCATCGGCACCATTCTTCACCCCTTTCCCTTTATCGGTCACGATCACAGATTCAACATTCTTCATGCCTTTCCCTTTATCGGTCTCAGTCACAGATTCACCAATCTTTACGGCTTTCCCTTTATTATCTTCCACAGAGGGGACATTTCCCACTGAATCGGCATCGTCTTCTGGTTGAAGAGCCCATATCCTATTAGACAACAGAAATATCTCTCTATCCAACATTGTCAAAGACTGGATATTTGGACCAATAGCAACTGCTGTCATCTCGTATCTCATCCACAACGTCTTCACTGCTTCCATGAATTCGCTCAGTTGAACATGGGTTACTTGCAACCAATTTGTTAGAAAATCTTGCAGGGAATTCTGATTTGAAAACGGGAATATCCGACGTTCATCAAAGTAATCAAGAAACCCTTGTAAGAGCCGCATCTGAAGACTCCTGTCATTCAGCAACCTCATAACATAAGGCTCTGGCGGTAACACCAATCCCATCTCCCTGTTTCTATCTCTAGCCCTTCCAGGGCTGTCCGTTTCCTCTATCTTTCTCTCTTTTGAAGAATGGACATCTTCTTCTTTACTAGAGGACTCCAGGGTTCGTTTCTCCTCCACCTCAGGACTCTTCTCTGGTGGCTCTTGTTCTTGAGAGGATGGTGGCGGTGGTGGAAAGGGTGGAAGGGGTGGCGCTTGTGGTTGTTGTTCTTGTTTTTCTTCTTTGATTGGAGAGGTTTTGCTTTGTTCAGCCATTTTTTCTCAGAGAATGAAAGCAAGGTTTCTTTAAGTCGTGTGATTTTCAAGAATGGGATTTCAAAGAAATGTTATTAGAGAGTGTGCGAGTGGAGGAAATCTATCTTAAATTCCAATCTTTCAAATTCAGTTACTAGGAATCTTGCTGAGGTTTGGTTAGTTAGTTGCAGTTGGCGCTATTGAAAACATTTCTTCGCCGTCAACTACACGTGGGATTTCATCTGATTATGACCTTTACCTGGACTCTAGACCGGGCCGGCTGGGCCGCAAGCTTGAAGCCTTTAGAATATAGGTATCTGTGTATTGTTCTACTTTTATCTATGGATTATATTACTTTTTAACAAATTGTAAAATTACGCAAAAATGTATTTTATAAAAAAAATACAAAGTTATTTTTATTTTAATTTATTTTATTTCATAAAAATTAATTAATTTTAAAATTTTGAAATCTATCACCAGAGTCTCAGAACGATCGATGTGAGTGGATCTACACAATGGCATGACTTTCACTATCTTAGAATGTGGTTTTCAACCCTAAAATGCAGTGAAAAATATGTCCTGTACATCTTTTTGCCACTCCTATTGGTAAATGATGGATCAAATGATCAGAATATTTAAACTATGGTTTGGTTGATTATGATAATTTTGATACCTAAATCATCATCAGAATTTCTCTCTTGGCTATTACCAGCAACGGCTCTGGTCATCATCTGGCAACTCCTCGAACACAAATTTTGTATTTTCAAAAAATTATTAAATTATAAATAATCTCCATAAAGTTTTAATAAAACTAATTTTAGTAAAATAATAATATATTACTAAATAATTAAAGTAAATTATAAACATTTTGAATTAGTGCTATACAATGTAATACTAATAACATGTATTAACTCTATATAATTTAACACCATAAGTACGCATCTAAGAGTTGTAATTTGTATAAATTAATACTATGTCAAATTGCAACCAAACACATGTATTGTCCTACTTAATATAATGTAGTAAAATAATGCTATATAACATCACCAAACATGACTTTAAGGTATTCTGCAAGCAAAAATAATTCACAAAAATCAGAAGCACAGTGTTCAGAAGCGAGAAAAATCTGTAAAGATTTCCGTAAACAAGTTGTTAAACAAATTCTAAGCTACATAAATACCATTTAAAACACAGCGCATTTTGTATAGAGTTTTAGAGCACCGAAAACATGCCTCCACATAGCCAGAGGTAGGATAATGTGGGCTAGGCGGGGTTTTTTTGAAAAAAAAAATGATAAAGTTCTATAAGAAACCATAATTAATATATTATTTACAAAACATACACCATAACATTCTATTATGATTTTTTTCTAATTCATAAACTGCCATTTTTACCACACTACCACGAGCTTTAATTCACTTTACTTTTAATTTCTTATTACCTTGGGATTATATAACGCATGATACTCTTTTTATCCGTACTTCAATAGTGTACACTTCTTTATTAATGCATTTACATCCACTTATTTTTTACATTTTGACTCCGTCCATTTAATCTCTGCTTTAAAATTGATTCCTAAATGTCTGCTCTATGAATTTTTCTTTTTTCTATGTTCCAAAATAGTAAAAAGAAAAAAGGATTATAATGGTATTGTTCTAATTTTAAAATAATTGTAAACAATGTAATACTAATAAAAATCTGAAACACCCCTTGGATTTGAGCTTTCCAGGAATTTCGTCCTTCCACGGACGTCTAACAAATCTGTAGTATAGAACCTTTGCTTGAAGACCAAAATAACCTCAAACACTGGTTTTATTTTATGGGTATAAAATAAGGATAATATTAGGTATACAACTAAATTGTATAACCTAATTTATATAATCTGACATGACACAAATTTATTGAATAAATAAAAATAAAAAATAAATTAAATAAATTTTAATAAATAAAGTGAAATCCACCCATCCAATAACTGTATACTAAATCAGGTTATATAGGTTAAAGTTATACAATTTAGTTGTAAATTTATCATTGCTTATGAAATAAACTGTCTATATGCAGTTCATCCTCCATATGCCGGATCCAATGAAATAGCATCAATCGAGACGGTATTTGTAAATACGTAATTAACTTTTTTATAGTTAAAAAATTTTGAGCAATAAACATTTACGGAGTATCATCAGCTTCAATATTTAATATCAATTCCAACTACACCATCTGCAGAACCCGCAACAACCACCCCCTCACCTGAGCGATGGAAACCTCAACACAAAATGCAATTGAAAAGACTAAATATTGACAAAGAATCCTTCATGAATGCATTTCCTATCTTCCTGGAAAGGTCACGCTCATAATGCAAAATCCTTCGTGTCTCTTTAACAAGTGAGGAGCAAGTACCACCTTCAAATCTTTATACCCACAACCATCCATGCATAACATGCAACACTACACAGCTGCTCATAGAGAGAGAGAAGCGTGCGGGCTGCTGCTTCGGCGAAGCTAGGTGGCCAAAAACGTCGTTGATTGGCCGGATTCTAGTGGATAAAAGGCGCAGTGAGAGTTGAAGCTCCCGGGAGTGCAGTACCGCCTTTTGTTCTCTTGTGCAGCTGTTTTAGTTTTAGGTTTTCCATTTTGATTTTATGTTTAACTTCTTTTTACATTTAGTTTGTTTTATTTTCATAAACTTCTCAATTATGAAAATTTTATTTTAATTTGTTTGATTAATTTTCAGCCTTATCCTGTTCAGTTATTTTGATTTTCATAGGAACAAAGGATTTTTAATAGTTTTTTTATTTTTGATATTTATTTTCTAGTTTCTATTTTGATTTTTGTTGTTTTAAATTATATAATTTATCTATTAGTTTCTATTAATAACTTTAAATTAATTTTTTTTCTGGCCCAATCTATGGATAATGCTCAGCATTATTCAGTATATCCTGCAAAACAGTGTTGCTATATGTACAAAGTTGGGATCCCAACTTTGTGTCCAAGTAAGATGACTGCTAAAATATCAGTATGCACTTAATTAATTTAATCAAGAGGTGTAATGTGTAATATATAATGTGTCAAGTTATTTGTATTGATATGTCAGCAGTCACCTCACTCGTGACACAAAGTTGGAATTCTAATAAATGGTATTACCATTTGCATACATAATTTTAGATACATCTCTTTGTTTCCAATCCCATAGGAGAAGAATCCGTGTCAATACACTCATTAGTTGATGCAGCTACGACCCTTTAGTGACTTATTCTTGGAAGTAACTTTGCCTGAAGTTTATTTTGACTGTAAGTACAATATAGGTAATTTGATAAGTTGAATCAATAAAAGATAATACTAAATGCATAATATGACCCAGAAAAGAATCAAAGAAAAGTCCATGCATAGTAGAATAGTTCCAACATAAGAACGAAAAAAATAAAATTTTGGTTAAATGATTAGTGGTAATTTATTAATTATTTTACTTTTAACATATATAATATTTATATTTGGGGCGGGATGGGGCAAAAGCTAGGATTCACATCTCCACCCCATTTTTTTTAACAACCAAATCTATCCTATTGGGGTGGATCTCTGACAACTGTTGGGGATGCAATGCACACTCAGAACAGAATTTGGGAGAAAATTAACTTGTATTAACAGAGAAAATGCATATATAAGATTTACACAAAAACTCCCCTAAATTTCCTGGAGCTCAACCTGGCTCTCTAACACTCAGAACTCTCTGGTTCTAATTCCTGAACTCTCTCTGGAGTTTTTCTGACGCATTATCAAGGCAGAATTCGTCCCATATTTATAGGAAAATTCTGCATACAATTTCAAATCAATTTGGCCACTACCTTTGACTTTCAAAATGGGAGGTGCCTAACTAATTTGACTATTAATTTAATCACATGGGAGGGATTCTGGAAGCCTCATGCTGTCATGCATTAGCTCATCAATTCTCCCCCTCCATCCCATGTGAAAAGGGATAACTACAAAAGTAATCAGACAGCTTCTAGTCCAACTATGTCTCTGCATAGTTCTAGCTTGTCTCTGGTGACCACTTTTGTTAACATGTCGGCTGGATTCTCTTTGTATGGATCTTCACTAGTTTCAACAGTTGCTTGTCCATCACCTCGCGTATCCAATGATAGCGAATGTCGATATGCTTCGTTCGAGAATGGTACACTGAATTCTTGCTCAAATTCAGAGCACTTTGACTATCACAGTGTACTTTGTACTCCTTTTGCTCGATCCCAAGTTCTTGGAGAAACCGCTTTAACCACAACATTTATTTTCCAGCTTCCACTGCGGCAATGTATTCTGCCTCTGTCGTGGATAGCGCAACACACTTATGTAGTCTTGACTTCCATGATACAGCTCCCCCTGCAAAAGTGTAAACAAAACCTGATGTAGATTTCCTACTATCAGGATCTCCGGCCATATCTGAATCTGAATAGCCTTCCAAGATTGGATCAGCTCCCCCGTAACACAAGCATATCTTCGAAGTACCTTTAAGGTATCTGAGAATCCACTTGACTGCCTCCCAATGTTCTTTCCCTGGGTTGGAAAAAAAATCTGCTCACAACTCCTACAGCATGAGCAATATCTGGCCTTGTACACACCATGGCATACATCAAACTTCCTATAGCAGAAGAATAGGGTACCGACGCCATGTCCTCTATCTCTTTCTTGGATGAGGGACATGATCTCTTGCTCAGCTTAAAGTGGTTAGCCAGTGGTACACTAACTGGCTTAGCACTATCCATGTTGAACCTTTGAATCACCCGTTCAACATATTTCTCCTGAGACAGTCATAATTTCTTCTGTTTTCTGTCTCGACGAATGTGCATCCCCAAGATTTGCTGAGCTGGTCCCAAGTCCTTCATATCGAAGGTTTTTGAAAGTTTCTTCTTCAGCTACTTTATTTTTATTGCATCTTTCCCGACGATCAACATGTCGTCCACATATAACATGAGTGCAACAAAGTCTCCACCTGGAAGTTTCTGAAAGTAGACGCATTGGTCTGCAGCAGTTCTTTTGTACCCATGACTCACCATGAAGGAGTCAAACTTCTTGTACCATTGCCTTGGTGCTTGTTTGAGGCCATACAAGCTCTTTTTGAGCTTGCACACGAGGTATTCTTTTTCTTGAACCTCGAATCCTTCTGGCTGCTCCATATAGATTTCTTCATGCAAGTCTCCATGAAGAAATGTTGTCTTCACATCTATCTGTTCAAGCTCCAAATCAAGACTTGCGGTCAATCCGAGGATGACGCGGATTGAGGACATTTTTACTACCGGTGAAAAAATCTCGTCAAAGTCAATTCCTTTCTTCTGAAGGAATCCTTTTACCACCAATCGGGCTTTGTGCTTCATCACCTTCCCTGTTCCATCTTTCTTGAGCTTGAATACCCACTTGTTCTTCAGTGCCTTCTTTCCATCTGGGAGCTCGACCAGTTCATAAGTTTTGTTCTTCTCTAGAGAATTCATCTCATCTCGCATTGCATGCAGCCATCGTTCTTTGTCTGGATGAGATAAAGCTTCATGAAAGCTTTCTGGCTCCCCCTCATCAGTAAGCAGTGTGTACTCTGATTTCGGATATCTCCTCGACGGAATCCGACCTCGCTCAGATCATCGTAGCTGAGGTTCTTCATTTCCAGGAGGTGCAGCAGCTTCTATAGATGATTGTGGCTCTCCTGGTTCAGCAATCTCTTTATTTTCCTCCTCCTGATTTGCTTCTGGAATTTCTTCTGGTATCTCGTCATTTCCTGTAGCATTTGGTGTTGGGGTAGAATCTGCAACAATATCTGGGGCACTGCTAGTGGGATTTTTAGATATTATTGTCTTTTCAGCGTCTTCATATGTTTGGTCTTCATGAAATACGACATCTCTACTCCGAATGACTTTCTTTTCTTTGGGATCCCATAATCTGTATCCGAATTCTTCATCTCCATAACCGATGAAGATACATGGAACAGTTCTTGCATCGAGCTTCTGTCTGAGCTCCTTGGATACATGTACGAAGGCTAAACAACCAAGCACTTTCAAATGATTATAGGAGGGCTTTTTATTTGACCATACCTTTTCTGGAATCTCGAAGTTCAGTGGTGCCGATGGTGCTCTGTTGATTAAGTAACAGGCGGTGCGAACTGCCTCCCCCCAGAATGGCTTGGGTAACTTAGCCAATCTAAGCATGCTTCTGACTCGTTCCATGATGGTTCGATTCATCCTCTCGGCCACTCCATTGTGCTGTGGTGTTCATGGGACAGTTCTTTCATGTCAAATGTCGTATCTTTGACAGTAGGCATTGAACTCTCTGGAGGTATACTCGCCTCCGTTATCTGATCAAAGGCATTTTAATTTCTTACCCGTTTCATGTTCTACCATGGCGTGAAACTCCTTGAACTTCTCTAAAACTTCATCCTTCGTCCTGAGGAAATACACCCACACTTTCCGAGATGCATCATCAATAAAGGTTAAGAAATACCTTTTACCGCCTAGACTTTCCACTTCGAGAGGTCCGCATACATCACTGTGTACTAGCTCCAATAACTTTGATTTCTTCACTGATGAGGAGCTGAATGACACCCTCCGTTATTTCCTGTACAAACAATAGTCGCAAGGATGAGACGTTGCATCCTTGAAAACAGTGATCAGCTTCTTTTTCTAAAGGGTTGATAAACCCTTTTCACCCATGTGACCGAGCCTTTTATGCAACAAATCTAGAGGTACCATATGCTCTGCTACATGAAGGCTCTCTCCGTTTATCTTTACATGGGTCCTGTAAAGATTGTCACATAATTTACCTCGAGCAACCACCATGACCCCTTTCAACATCTTCCATGTACCATTAGTGAAGCAGCTCTCATAACCTTGCTGATCAAAGGCTTTTACCGAGAGCAAGTTGAGTCGAAGATCTGGCACATGACGAACGTCCTTCAAAGTTATTTTGCATCCGACGTTCGTTTGGAATTGAATATCACCAATTCCCATGATTTTGGCGGTGCTGTTGTTTCTCATCTTCACTATCCCAAAGTCTCCTGCTTTGTACGTGGTGAAGATCTCTCTGCAAGGAGTGACGTGGCAGGAAGCTGCTGTGTCAATTACCCATTCTACTCCTTGGTCTGCTGTGTGGAAGCACGTCTCTTCCGCACAAATAGTCACATCTTCTACAACGGTAACTCGTGGCTCGTCGCTACTTTGTGCTTGTGAACTCTCCTGGTTCTGTTTCTGAAAACTGCGACAATTTTTCTTCATGTGACCCTCTTTGCCATAGTGATAGCATTTGTAGGTGGGTCTCCGCCCATCTGTTGATCTGCCCCTTCTGTTTGTCGATCTACCTCTGCTTTTGCTTCTACCTCTTCTCCAGTCTTCACCTCAAGACTGTCTTCCTCGATTCTCCATGATGTAGGCTTCATCTTGACTGGCGCCTGCATCTTTTCTTCTCGCCTCCTCGTTCATCAAGGCATCCTTAACCATTGATAAGGTAAGTTTGCCTCCGGGTGCTGAATTACTGATGGAGACTACTAACGTCTCCCATGAATCTGGAAGGGAACCGAGAAGTAGAAGTGCTTGTTCTTCGTCTCCAAGCTGTAACTCAACTGCTGTCAACTAATTCACTAAGTTCTGGAACTCACTGGTATGTTCTGCTACAAGAGTTCCGCTTCGCAACTTCAAGTTCATAAGCCGTCTCATCAGGATGGTTTTGTTCCGTGCTGACTTGGCTTGATACATACTCTCTAATTTTTTTCATAGAGTATATGCATCTGTTTCTTTGGCTACATGGTGGAAGACACTATGATCGATCCATTGTCTGATCTGACCGATGCATTTTCTGTTAATTTTCTTCCACTCTGCCTCTTTTTCTGTCTCAGGTCTCTGCCCTTCAAATTCTATAGGGTCATATAGATCCTTACAACTAAGGAGATCCTCCATCCTGGGTCTCCATAGTGTGTAGTTGGTAGCAGTCAATTTTATCATGGCTCCGGATGATTCTTCCATTTTAGAATAATTAATTCACTAAAATGAAAATTGAATTTCAAAAATCCGAGCTCACCGTTACGTCCGAAACGGTCAAAAATGGTGGAATAGTCTCTTCCGGGGCTCAAAAATTTTTTTTTTATACAATAAATACTAAGCTTGGAAATTCGAAGGACTAAACTGAAATTTCTTAAGGGCTAAACTAAAATTTCAGAAACTAAAGGGGGCATAATGTTATTCACCAAAACTACAGGGGCCAAACTGATATTTTCTAAGGACTGAAATGTAAATTTCAGAAATTCAGGGGTCAAAATGTAATTACCCAAAAATACAGGGGCCAAAATGTAATTTCCCATAGATTTGCTGACGTGGCAGATGGGGTCCACTGTGATGACGTGGCTCTGACGTGGCGACACGTGTCTGATGACGTGGACTTGTTAACGTGGCTTTACTGACGTGACAATGCTGACGTGGTGTCGCTGACGTGGACAGATGACATGGCAAAAGTCCGTTGACGTGTGCTGACGTGGCGAGATGACGTGGTCGTCTTCAACCTTTGGATGGCGCGTGCGGCGCATGTGGCGAGTGAGGAACACTCGCAGTTCAGGCAGATGGCGCGTGCGGCTTCTCTGGTGATCGCCTCGGTCGCCGGAAAATTGCAGAATACTCACTCGATATCACGAACACACTGGACACTTCAAATTCGAAATTCGAACACTTTCCAAAAAATCGAAATTTTTCAGAAACAGGGGACGAATTTTCTCTGAATTTTTCCTCTCTGTTCTGACGTTCCAGGAGCTCAACGAGGCTCTGATACCACTTGTTGGGGATGCAATGCACACTCAGAATAGAATTTGGGAGAAAATTAACTTGTATTAACAGAGAAAATGCATATACAAGATTTACACAAAAACTCCCCTAAATTTCATGAAGCTCAACCTGGCTCTCTAACACTCAGAACTCTCTGGTTCTAATTCCTGAACTCTCTCTGGAGTTTCTCTGATGCATTATCAAGGCAGAATTCGTCCCGTATTTATAGGGAAATTCTGCATACAATTTCAAATCAATTTGGCCACTACCTTTGACTTTCAAAATTGGAGGTGCCTAACTAATTTGACTATTAATTTAATCACATGGGAGGGATTCTGGAAGCCTCATGCTGTCATGCATGAGCTCATCAATTCTCCCCCTCCATCCCATGTGAAAAGGGATAACTACAAAAATAATTAGACAGCTTCTAATCCAACTATGTCTCTGCATAGTTCTAGCTTGTCTCTGGTGACCACTTTTGTTAACATGTCGACTGGATTCTCTTTAGTATGGATCTTCACTAGTTTCAACAGTTACTTGTCCATCAACAACCCTAAACCCTTGAATTATTTTTATATCCTTGCTTTTTATGTTTTTAATATTTTCAAAATATACTTTTTGAAAAAAGAAAATCTCACAGAAAAATAGCTTTTGGTTTTTTCAATGAATACATCCTAAAACATTTCACAAGGGAGAACTTAAAAATAACCCATCAATACAAATTAATCATAGAATACAGCTTTAGTAATATTGTAATTTAAGTTGGCAGCGTAGCTAGACCAGACAAAGAATGAAGTTTATATAGCTCAGAATTGTTACTTGATTTATGTTTATTTTATTATCATTATCTCAGAATAAGCTCAAGTTTCTTTCATTGTTTGAGCTTTATCCATATCTTATTGATCAGATTCAGATATCAAAATACCCTTAGACATGGATTTATATAAACAGTCTGAGGTATTTATATAAGAACCGCTCTCTTGTTGGCTTTTTTGAAGCTAGGGTTTTTTCTTGAGAAAACATCTTGATTTTACAGACGAGGTAAGCGCTTCTCTTCTTTGCGTGCAGTGTAATTAATTAATTATCATCTATTTGATTTTTAATTCAGATTCAATTAGCATCTCGTTATTATATATTTCAATTCAGATTCAATTAGCATCTCTTTTCAGATTCAATTAACATCTCTTTATCATATATTTGAAGTCTAAAGAGAACGAGGACAAAAGCATGCACATCCAGGGAACTGATGAAAAGCAGAATAAGCGCCAAGTGATTTTTGAGACATGCGATAGAATAAGCTCTCTGCCTGATTCGATCCTTCATCATATCTTCTCCTTTCTTCTTGCAAAAATTGATGTTCGAACTAGCATTCAGTCAAAGAGATGGCAAAAATTGTTGACGTGTCTTCCTCGTATTGATTTGGAAGAATTCAGGGAGACACATAAGGAAAGTTTCATGAATTTTGTTAACAATTTTCTTCTCAAACAAGATAATCAGATTTCGACTTTCAGGTGATACATAAGATGATCATATTGATGCGTGGATTTCTTCTGCTGTAAGAGCTGGAGTCGAAGAGCTTGATCTCTACCATCCATCTTTGTCACGAACGTTCGACAAGCGGCCTTAACCTCCTATTTATTTGGTTGTAATTCCTTGGTGGCACTGAAACTGTATTTAGGATATGGCATTTGATTCCCTAAATACTTTTGTTTCCTGAAGATGAAGACAATGCATCTATATAGAATGATTTTTCTCGACAACTATATTCATATACTGGACTATAACAGCCTGAATCTTGAGAAGTTGTTCTTAGAATTTTGTTCAATTGACAAGTCTCCACCAAGCGCCCATAAATTTCAAGATCTAATGGCAGGCGACCATTTTGAGGGAAGTTCTCCCATTTGAATGACGTGTATATTGGAATTTCATCTTTCAGAAGTGGTTGTCACTTTATAAAGTAAATTCATTAGAAGGCTGCTGCAAAATGTTAAGGCTTCAAACCTACCGTATACATCTATTCTTTTGAGTTAATTTCCTTTAATTTACTTATAGATACCATGCCTTTTTTTTTGTTGGTTGAATTAAATTAATGGAATTAATATTAACTTGTATCCTGCAGCTTTTGACATCGAAAAGCTACTTATTTGATCATTTGCCAACTTTTTACAATCTGAAAACTTTGGAGCTTTCAGCTTGGAGTCATGGCTTGTCAGGTGCTCTCCTAATCTTGAATCACTGCCACTTCACATAGTATTTTTTGTAATTTAATGTGGTATCATGAAAGTGAACTGAAGCAGACTCTTCTTAGCAAGTTCTCCAGTTGTTCAGGTGGATAAGTATGCTGAAAAGATTTCATTTAATAGTGATATGTATCGCATTTCATTTAATAAGTAGTGATATGTCTCACATTTTCTTGGTGGATGATAAAGTGATTGATCCGATTTCGCCGTGCCAAGAAATAACTATCAACCAATTGTGTTTTACAAGTGTTCTAGTAACACTTGAAAGATTTATATTCTTTATGTACAATATTTTATCGTGGTCATTGGCGGTCAATAATTGTGTTCATGACCTGTACTTTTTTTATGTTAATTGCGTATGAACTTTTTTTTTGGATTTCTTAAAATCGTGTTCAACATCAACATCAACACGCGCGCGCACATATATAAATAAATAAATAAATATATATATATATATATATATATATATATATATATATATATATATATATATATATATATATATATATATATATATATATATTCTCTTCTCACATAAAAGTCAACTATATAATTTAAAGTTACTATTTTTTCGATTTAAGATTTTTAATTTTGTATATTTGATTTAAGATTTAAGTAACCATAACAATAGTTAAGAAATTCAGGGAGGAGGTTAAGAAGTTGTGGAAGACACATGATATGCTTGTAGTGGCTATATAAGGACAAAATTCAGCATCTTTAGAGCATGCAGTCATTGGTGACTCTTTGGAGACACCTATTGTTTTGAAAGGATAGGAAATACAGCTCAAACGGACCATATAATTAAAATAGTGATGTAGAATTATTGTTAATATTAATATAAATTTATATTTTTACTTATCGTGCTAGTTTAGGGATTGTTTCGTATTATATTGATACAATATATATATTGTTTTGTATTATATCTTTACAATATGTTTTTATTTTACGTTATGTTTAATTTATTAAAAATTATGTTATTTTAATTATATGGCCAATTTGACATCCTTTGCTTTTATATTCCATATAAAAAATTAATAATTAAAATTTTTTATATCTAAATTATTTATTCGTCCCATTTTTTGTTTTTATAAAATATTTTATATTTTTTAAGAGAATGCTTTATGTATATAATTACCACTATATTCATTTTTCTATTATTGTTCACATGAATAAAAGCATTTAATTACCACCTCAATTTCCAAATCTTGCTCATAGTTGGGCCAAACTTTTCTTAAGACTTTCTTCAACTCTGCAACTTCCACATCATTTAGTGTTGGTTGAAACTAGGGGTATGCATGGTACCCACCTACCCGCTCGAACCTAATATACCCGCCATAGTATAGTGGAGGTAGGGTAGGGTATTAAAAAAGTATAGGGTGTGGTATGGTAAAAATTCTAAAAATCTCCCAAGGTATAGTATGACAAAAATTCAAATGGTTGTATAGAAAATAAATTTTCAATTACAGTTCAAAATTTTTTGAATTTTTTTCTGTTTTCTATAAATTTTATCCAATTACCAGCGTAACAATGTACATCTACCTACATAGTTTGAAGTTCATTCTTTTTCTATTATGTTTCACAAGCGATGATTGGCATATCAAAACATTTTTTTGAGACAGGTTAATTATTTTGTAAACACTAAATAAATATAAAATAGCAAAAACAATAAAGCTGAAAAAATGGGACTTTTTACAGCGGTTTCGTGGTCGACGCAAAATAATTTCGGATATTTATTTACGACAGTTTACTGTTCATCGTGAAAAGTTACATATATACTACGTCTTATAACCGCCGCAAAAAGGTGTGGTGATTGCCGATTGGGTTTCGTCATCCGTTTTTGCATCGAACAAGTGAACCACCGTAAAATCCTACGCTTTTACTATGGTTTTTTTGCGGTAGTTGTGAATTGCGGTATAACCGCCGTAGAAGTGCTATTACTGCGGTTTTGGCCCGCCGTAAAAAATCCTCTTCGTTGTAGTGTTATAAGTATGCTGAAAAGATTCCATTTAATAGTGATATGTCTCACATTTCATTTAATAGTGGTGATATGTCTCAAATTTTCTTGGTGGATGATAAAGTGATTGATCCGATTTCGTCGTGCCAAGAAATAACTATCAACCAATTGTGTTTTACAAGTGTTCTAGTAACACTTAAAAGAATTATATTCTATATGTACAATATTCTATCGTGGTCATTGGCCGTCAATAATTGTGTTCATGACCTGTACTTTTTTTTATGTTAATTGTGTATGGACTTTTTTTTGGATTTCTTAAAATCATGTTCAACATCAACACGCGCGCACGCGCACACACACACGGATATATATATATATATATATATATATTCTCTTCTCACATAAAAGTCAACTATATAATTTAAAGTTACTTTTTTTTCGATTTAAGATTTTTAATTTTGTATATTTGATTTAAGATTTAAGTAACCATAACAATAGTTAAGAAATTGAGGGAGGAGGTTAAGAAGTTGTGGAAGACACATGATATGCTTGTAGTGGCTATATAAGGAAAAATTTAGCATCTTTAGAGCATGCAGTCATTGGTGACTCTTTGGAGATGCCTATTGTTTTGAAAGGATAGGAAATACAGCTCAAACGGACCATATAATTAAAATAGTGATGTAGAATTATTGTTAATATTAATATAAATTTATATTTTTTATATATCGTGCTAGTTTAGTGATTGTTTTGTATTATATTGATACTATATATATATATTGTTTTGTATTATATCTTTACTATATGTTTTTATTTTACGTTATGTTTAATTTATTAAAAATTATGTTATTTTAATTATATGGCCAATTTGACATCCCTTGCTTTTATATTCCATATAAAAAATTAATAATTAAAATTTTTTATATCTAAATTATTTATTCGTCCCATTTTTTTATAAAATATTTTATATTTTTTAAGAGAATGTTTTATGTATATAATTATTACTATATTCATTTTTAATGAATAAAAGCATTTAATGACCACCTCAATTTCCAAATCTTGCTCATAGTTGGGCCAAACTTTTCTTAAGACTTTCTTCAACTCTGCAACTTCCACATCATTTAGTTCAAGAACCTCGTCCATGAATTTCTTGAGCAATTCATCATTATCGAGAGGACTTTTACGCTACTTTCTCTTTGAAAGACATGATTGCTACTTCAAAGCCATCTTTATGCCTAAGATTTATAAGAGAATCAAGATACCCATGTTTCTTGATGTCTTCAAACGTCTGATCGCGACCCAGTCTGATTTACTTCTTTGGGGGTTACCATTATCGTCAACCTCCAGGGGTCTTTTTCCCTTTTTGTCCTCCATTTTCTCCGATGGCTACTCATTCTGATCACTCACATCTTCTTTTGGTTTCACCTCGTCAACAACTTCTTTTGTGCAGGGTTCTGGCGGCTATTCCTCTTCTTGTGGTTTCTAAAGTGAGTGTACTTAAGAGAAATCTTAAAATTTAGTGTTGGTTGAAACTAGGGGTATGCATGGTATCCACCTACCTACTCAAACCTGATATACCCGCCATGGTATGGTAGAGATAGGGTAGGGTATTAAAAAAGTATAGGGTGTGGTATTGTAAAAATTCTAAAAATCTCCCAAGGTATAGTATGGCAAAAATTCAAATGGTTATATAAAAAATAAAATTTCAATTACAGTTCAAAATTTATTGAATTTTTTTCTGTTTTCTATAAATGTTATCCAATTACCAGTGCAACAATGTACATCTACCTACATAGTTTGAAGTTCATTCTTTTTCTATTATGTTTCACAAGCCATGATTAACATATCAAAACATTTTTTGAGACAGGTTAATTATTTTGTAAACAGTAAATAAATATAAAATAGCAAAAACAATAAAGCTAAAAAAAAGGACTTTTTACGGCGGTTTCGTGGTCGACGCAAAATAATTTCGGATATTTATTTACGACGGTTTACTGTTCATCGTGAAAAGTTACATATATACTACGTCTTATAACCGCCGCAAAAAGGTGTGGTGATTGCCGATCGGGTTTCATCATCCGTTTTTGTGTCGAACAAGTGAATCGCCGTAAAATCCTGTGTACGGCCGGCCAAAACCGCCGTAGAAGCTTTTACTGCGGTTTTTTTTGCGGTAGTTGTGAACTGCGGTACAACCACCGTAGAAGTGCTTTTACGACGGTTTTGGCCTGCCGTAAAAAGTCCTCTTTGTTGTAGTGTTATAAGTATGCTGAAAAGATTCCATTTAATAGTGATATGTCTCACATTTCATTTAATAGTGGTGATATGTCTCACATTTTCCTGTGGATGATAAAGTGATTGATCCGATTTCGTCGTGCCAAGAAATAACTATCAATCAATTGTGTTTTACAAGTGTTCTAGTAACACTTAAAAGAATTATATTCTATATGTACAATATTCTATCGTGGTCATTGGCCGTCAATAATTGTGTTCATGACCTCTACTTTTTTTTATGTTAATTGTGCATGGACTTATTTTCGGATTTCTTAAAATCATGTTCAGCATCAACACGCGCGCGGGCGCACATACACATGCGCACACACGCACACACACACACACACACACACACACACACACACACACACACACACACACACACACACACACATATATATATATATATATTCTCTTCTCACATAAAAGTCAACTATATAATTTAAAGTTACTTTTTTTTTATTTAAGATTTTTAATTTTGTAAATTTGATTTAAGATTTAAGTAACCATAACAATAGTTAAGAAATTGAGGGAGGAGGTTAAGAAGTTGTGGAAGACACATGATATGCTTGTGGTGGCTATATAAGAAAAAATTTAGCATCTTTAGAGCATGCAATCATTAGTGACTCTTTGAAGATCGATGCCTATTGTCTTTGAAAGGATAGGAAATACAGCTCAAACGGACCATATAATTAAAATAGTGATGTAGAATTATTGTTAAATTAATATGAAATTATATTTTTTACTTATCGTGCTAGTTTAGTGATTGTTTCGTATTATATTTATACTATATATATATATATATATATATATATATAACTATATATATATATTGTTTTGTATTATATCTTTACTATATGTTTTTATTTTACGTTATTTTAATTTATTAAAAACTATGTTATTTTAATTATATGGCAAATTTGACATCCCTTGCTTTTATATTCCATATAAAAAATTAATAATTAAAATTTTTTATATTTTTATATCTAAATTTATTTATTCGTCCCATTTTTTGTTTTTGTAAAATTTTTATATTTTTCAAGAGAATGTTTTATGTATATAATTACTACTATATTCATTTTTCTATAATAATTTTATGGCATGTGGATGGCTTTGACAACACATATCACTGACTCGAGTGATGGTAGTATTGTTCACATGAATAAAAGCATTCAATGACCACCTCAATTTCCAAATCTTGCTCATAGTTGGGCCAAACTTTTCTTAAGACTTTCTTCAACTCTGCAACTTCCACATCATTTAGTTCAAGAACCTTGTCCATGAATTTCTTGAGCAATTCATCATTATCGAGAGGACTTTTACGTTGCTTTGTCTTTGAAAGACGTGATTGCTACTTGATCAAAGCCATCTTGATGCCTAAGATTCATAAGAGAATCAAGATACCCATGTTTCTTGATGTCTTCAAACTTCTAATCGCGACCCAGTCTAATTTACTTCTTTGGGGGTTACCATTATCGTCAACCTCCAGGGGTCTTTTTCCCTTTTTGTCCTCCATTTTCTCCGATGGCTACTCATTTTGATCACTCACATCTTCTTTTGGTTTCACCTCATCAACAACTTTTTCCGTGCAGGGTTCTGGCGGCTATTCCTATTCTTGTGGGAGTGTGGGAGCATGGGGAAGATGGTGATTCCAACATTTTTTTCTAGAGTGTACTTAAGAGAAATCTTAAAATTTAGTGTTGGTTGAAACTAGGGGTATGCATGGTACCCACCTACCCGCCTGAACCTGATATACCCACCATGGTATGGTGGAGGTAGGGTAGGGTATTAAAAAAGTGTAGGGTGTAGTATGATAAAAATTCTAAAAATCTCCCAGGGTACAGTATGGTGGCAGATATTTTTGAAAAAAAAATCCAAAAATACCATACCATACCATACCTATTTTAAAAATTTAAAAACAATGCCACATGTAATTATATAATTGGTTATGTATAATATGTATATGCAAGTGTTATATACCTAGCAAGAGTAAATTATAATTTCTTTTTTCTTTTCTTTCTTTTTTTTAAAATTTGTACAAGGTTGGAAGTTGGAACTTTGTAGGACTTAAAGGTTGGACTTGAAGGTTGAAAGTTGGAACTTTGTGGAAGGATTTGGATATATAATTACTTATTATTTGTATTGTTATGGATATGTAGGTGCTTGATTATTTGTGTTGTTATGCATATGTAGTTGCTTGATGTTTTGTGTTGTTATGGATATGTTGTTGCTTGATTATTTGTGTTATTATGAATATGTAGTTGCTTGATTATTTGTGTTGTTAAGGATATGTAATTGCTTGATTTTTTTTTATGTACAAAACTTATGAATCATAACATTAAACAACGTAAAAAAAAAAGAACTCAAAGCTTCAAAATCTTTAAAAAAAAAAGCTATAAATAAGCTTTAAAATCATTAAAAAAAAAGCATAATAAAACATTATCCAAATTCTGATCAATTTGATCAACCACCCAAAAATACCATACCATACCCACCCTTACCCTACCATATGAAAATGTGGGATGCTATTTTGTTTAAGGAATGTATGATATGGTGTAAAAATTTAAAACCCGACCTATGGAGGGTATGGGGATGGTATGGCTAGACCATACCATATCATATCAATGCACACCCCTAGTTGAAACCTCAAGGGCGGAAAAGTTGCATGTCAAATGGATGAAGTTCTTACTTGCCCTATATTAACATGCATGATGCCACTAAATCAGTTTTGAGTTAAATGTAAAATTATAGGCCATGTTCGCATATAAAATATATTTAAAGGCTCGCTTGATAGTGTTCCCACGTAAATAAATGGTTCTGATAATGAATCAATCAGCATCGTCCTAGCAAAAATTAGTTCCATTCTATTGTTTCTCAAACTAATTCCCAATTGAGTCACTGACATTAATGAATAACGGTCTTATATTAAGAAAAAACGTTCCAACTCCCAAAGAACCTTAGCTAGCATAAACTTTCTTTGATTCTTTCTCTGAGTTTCTTTCTTGAATAAGAACAAAAAAATTGTTTGGCCCAAGTGACACTGACATTGACACAACTTTAAAAATGCAAGAAGACTCAGAAGAATAAGAACAACAAACATCAAAGGAGACATGCATGAAAATATCCTTCCAACATAAAAGAGACGATTTTTGAACTTCTGAATAGTTCTTTTGGAGAAGAAAATGAACAAGAAACAGAAGTAGAAGAGATTAACATTTCTCTTGATGTAACTGAATTTGAGTTTGAGCATGGGCTATGCCAAATCTAGCACTAAAGAGACAGCTGAAGTTCCCTATCAGTCCAGAAAATGAGAAGAAATGAATGAGATGATTCTTAAGAATCCAAGAAAAGGTCGAAGAGAAGCCAATTCTTGACGTTCCTTATGTGCCAAAGATGAGATGAACGCAGAAAAAGATCAAGAGAAAAATTTTCTTGAGCAGGTTATGTGATAAAATTTAGAGATAAGTTGTCGCAAGAATGGGTTGACTTTTGTGCAAAAAATCTAGAAATTTTCTAGATTGAAATTTAAATGCAAAAAATTAAACAAGAATATAGTAGAATTTGCTAGTTTGATCTTTGATCTATTCCATGGGAGGGATAGGAAATGAATGCACTAAATAATATGTTAAGACTATGTGCCTCCGAAAACTCCACTTAATATGCTATTATAGCTCTTATAGATTTGCTTTTGGATTTTACTCAAAAAGCCTCATACTAATGGAGTTCTTGTCCATACTTATATGCCCATAATCCTCCATATGTCTAGCCGATGTGGGACTTTGGTTACACTCCTAACAATCCTCCCGTT
Source organism: Boswellia sacra (assembly GCA_013180625.2). Classification (NCBI taxonomy): domain Eukaryota; kingdom Viridiplantae; phylum Streptophyta; class Magnoliopsida; order Sapindales; family Burseraceae; genus Boswellia; species Boswellia sacra. The sequence continues at coordinate 166,025 of SNVD02005099.1, forward strand.
GAATAATGGACCATACTTTTCGTTTTTCCTTTTTTGGGCGTCCCCTAAAACGATCATTCATCTATCCCCTCCATCGAGGCACAAGTTTACTGTTGCATAAAATCACAAGTATATGATATCGTAGACAAATAATAAAATGAGAGTATAAGTATCGTCCCACGAAGACTGTTACTATTAAATACCAAAATTGTATTAACCTCTAATTAAACTAATTATAAAAGAGAATTGAGCTGTGGGAAATTTAAGTAAAACTTGATTAAACTAAATTTAACACTACGTACACTCACAGAAATTTTGGATAGAAAAATTTAATGATTGAAAATCTAGATATCCGATTTCACCAGAATTAATCAATTTAACTTCTCTGATTCAATTAACCAATATTATTCCTGTTGTTGCCAATCAATTTTACTAATTTTATTATTATTCTTTCTCAAGCAATAATAATGTATATTAATATATTAGAATCACATCTCTGTCTCATCTAACTCACTATTAATACCCATTAAACAAAAGAAATCATACAAGATTGCACAAATCACATTCATATCTCTATCTCACATGATTTATGGCAAGATAATTAGGGACTAATGTGAACATCACTTCTCAATCTCAATCCACATCTCAATTCATGCAACAATTGGCCAAAAAATCGCAAGCATTAAGCATGCAATTAAATTGCTCAACAATATTGAAATAAACATCAATCAACTAAAATCAACAGAAATTAAACATCAAAATACAGCTACATCTTCACCCTAGAAAATGAAAATTAGTTCATATTACAAACAAATACAAAGCTAAACATGTTTTTGAACATGAGTGAAGATAAGGATAGAAAAACTAGCTATGAAGAATTGAATCTTTGATGATGAAGATGATGGTTATCTGGTTTTTGCCTCTCCTTGGTAAGCAATTCCCCTCCAAGTCAGAATCACCCCGAGATCTACCTTCTACTCACAGTTTTTACCTCAGTCCGAATGCCCCCTCTCTTCCATGAACTTCCCCCCTTTTGTTCTCCCTTTCCTAGTCGACCCTAAAGAACAACATCCTCATTGCCTCTCCTAGAGATTCCTTTAGCATGATCATTATGTCCCTTCAAAAGTCAATCCACTCATCTTGGTAGAAGTACTCCACCGAAAGTGCAAATAGGATGTTTTAAAATTCCTGTCTAGCTCATTTTCCTCCACAAGCCTTCTAAAATTACCCTTTCACATGAAATATAATATTGTAGAATTTTGTCTTCATTTAATCGAATTTACAATCCTGAAATTCCTTTAGGTACAACTCAAACAAACTTAGATATAATTTGTCAATTAAACACAAAAGGGGAAACATAAAACTCAAGATAAAAGATGAAAATAATGTATAAAAATTAGACTTATCATTTACCTCGAGAGCTTGCTCTATAAAGCTGCCAAATAGAGCCCATTTATGGATCTAATCATGAGCTTAACTGGGGTCTACCACCTTCGTTCGGCACTCCGAGAATTTTCTCCACGTATTCTCCTGACTAAGTCTGGACCTAGGCTCTAATACCACTTATTAAGACTTTGGATCTCCCAAAACTTTACATTGGTATAATATTGTTCACTTTGGGCCCAAGCCTTCATGGATTTGCTTTTGGATTCTACCTATAAGGCCTTATACCAATGGAAATCTTGTCCATACTTATATGCACATGATCCTCCTTATGTCTAATCGATGTAGGACTTTGGTCGCACTCCCAATAGAATAATTGGTTTACACACTCTCCTCATTGCACTCTCAGTTTAGAACCACTCTAAGCTCTCTTTTGTAGCTCACGAACGGTCTTTTTTAGCTTACATCCTTCACAAATAACTTGTCTGCATTGAACTGCATTTTTTGCACTTTCCAAGAGGATTTTCTTTGGCTTTCTCTGCTACATCATCTCTTTGCACCAAGAGCTCTTTGCATACAATGGCTTTCTGCCTTACTGTGCTGCCTCAGCTTTTTTTTCACCATCTGTCTCTACATTAATAGCTCTCTACACACAAGGACTTTCTACCCTTTCTCTACTGAAGCTCAAGCATTTGAGCTATAGCACTCTCGACAACTATATCTCTACGTGTGTGTGCGTCCATTTCACTTGCGAAGCTTAATATGCATTTTATAATAAAACATATGTAGCTCTCAAGCATCATTGGCCTTATATATAGCTGCTAACAATGTTTACAAAATTTAGAGACTTGTTTCTTTCTTTATTCCTTTTGTCTAGCAACTCATTTTATCTTGACTTAACTACTATTTTGGCTTTCAAAGATTCTAGTTGTATGCAATCGCAAATCATAGCAGGTAGCCAACAGACTATAGTAAAATAGCCAGTAAACAGCAATAAAACAACCAATAAACAGTAACAGAATGGCAAGTAAAATAGCCAGCAAACAATAACAAAAAAATGTAACAAACAGGAAGCAATAGATATAATAGACAACAAAATAACAAAAAAAAAACACAGCAACAGCATAGCAGGAAAAACAATAGTAGCAGCTTTAGCAAAACAACAACAACAGCTTATTGCAATGTAATAGCTTGAGTTTCATCAGGTTGTTAAGTGATGTAGAAACTGAAATTGCATTCTTTAAACTCCTTCATCACTTTCACGTAGAGAACAAGAAAAACACTTTTGTTAATTGCTTCATTCATTAATTTCTATGTGTATTGGTTCATTAAAAAAAAAACGTAACAGCCTTTTAATAGAAGCAATTCAAAGTTTGAAGTGGAAATAACGGAAGATGGCAATTCAAGTTTGTAAAAACTTAGGTCACTTCTAACCTAGTGATTGTGAGGTATAGGGATTTGATTTGGCCAAAAAGACTTGGAATGGTATAGATAACACTGGAATTGAAGAGTTTGTTAATGAAGAGAAGTTCATTAGAGAAACACATTTATCAATGTTCCCTTCATCAATGAGTCATAATAGGTCAATTTTAGATGACACTACTTTGAAAGGTTTGGGATTGATTAGAAGCACAAAGATTAAGGAATTGAATGATAAATGGGAGAACTTTTGAGAACAAATGAAGCATCTTGTTTTGAAGGAAAATGAGTTAATGTTGGAGCAAGACCAGCTTTCTTTGAAGAAAAAGAAATTAATTGTTGAATCCATAGAGTCCTTATTTGTACTCACATTAATTGGTTAAAAGAAGGCCATGAGGCTTATATATGGGAAAAGTTCCTCGACCTAATAGACTAGTATCTTGGCTAGATACTTGCTTCAGTTGGTGGCCCATTTGTTGAATTATTATACGCAAGCAGAAGCCTAACAAGTGGTATCAAAGCAACCCAAGATAGCAATGTGGACTCATTTGGTTTAGAGAAGGATGTTGTTGTGATCCACTAGGGCCTTGTACGTCTTTGTAAGGGATTGTCAAGGATGACACCTCCACCCACCGGAGCCTTGTCTGAGGAGGGGGATTGTTTTACTCCTTGAGTTTCTATTTTGATAATCCCCGTTTGGAGTCTCACATTGATTAGTTAAGAGAATGTCATATGGCTTATATATGAGAAGAGTTCATCCATCTAATAGACACATATGTACATACATATCGTTTTTCACGTGACTCAAAATGTCGTGACACATATTCCTATACATGTCGCCCGACGCAAACCTAAATGTCGTTCAACAAGGCAACACGTTTTTGGATCAAAATTTGGTCTTACATGTCGATTTTTGCAAGTTATGTTTCGTTTAGTAGCCAACACATAGTTGTTTATCATTTGAAAGCTGACACATTTATGGAGCCTACATATCAGTTTATTATGCGCATGTCGTTTTTTGACCAATACTGATTTAATTTAAAAATATATACTATTTGTTGGTTCTTTTAAACTAGCAATTAGTGTGTGTGTGTGTGTGTGTGTGTGTGTAGATAGATAGTGGAAATGTGGTTTTTTATATAATATTAATATTATACATGCAGTATCACAAACACCCATATGCTACAAACTTAATAGACAACAAATATACAAACAGTCAAATCCCAAAACACTATAAACTTAATCCCAAAATGGAGAAAATTAACTAGTACCATGCCTTAGGCCACTCATCTTTTCTTTCCTTACAAAAAATCACAAGAACAAAAATAAAATATACTTAGTCACATTTAGGATTTTGACATTTTTAATATTATATTAGGAGCTTGGGTAAGGGTTAGAACTTAGTGCTCAAATAAATTATAAGAAAAAGATCAAAATAAGAAGAAAGGAACCAAATAAAAATTGGATAAAATAATGACTTCATTAATAATAAAAGTAAATGTGCAAGTATAAATGGATGCAACATAAAAAAAAAAATTAATGTTAGGTCAGTAATAGTTAAACTGAATATATAAGGAACTTCAGAATTTTTTTCTTATTTACTTTATTCAGTGTTTTTCTATTTAATTTCTTAAGGGTACTTTACATGTAGTGCAATTTCTTTTTTACTTCATTCATGGTTGCATGTTATAACCTTGGGTGAAGTATTTTATTTTATATATAACTCATAATTAGATGCACTAGCCAATAATAATCTTAAGCAAAATCAATAAACAACATTATGAATATTCTTTATCAATCATATGACTAATCATACTCACTTACAAAGGAGATTCAATTTTTATTTTTTTGAACTTCAAATCAAAAATGTAATGCCAAAAGGAAAAAAATAAAAATTGATGACATAAATGAGAATTTGGATGAAAAAAGCAAACCTCTATAGACGAATCCAATGCTGAGCTTAGCTTACAGAGAGAGCTAACATTCATATCTCCTTTGATCTTAATTTCATCACCATCACAACAACAAAGATCAAAGCCATAATCAAGGTAAGCACCACGGTACAAAACGCATAGAATTAATAAGATAAACATCATAAACTTTTAAGTGAACTTGCTAGCTAGCTCTGAATTTGGACTCAGTATAATTAATTAAACAAAAGTATTTCAACATATGATTTATTTAACTTTGAACACTACAATAAGGAGATTCTCATTCCGCTCTTGTTCTTTCTAGTTTGAGAGCTATGGGTCTCATAGAGGACCCTAATCAAACAAATGGTGGGCAAAAAAAAAATGTAAAAAAAAAAAAGAAAAAGATCTAAAGAGAGAAGACCCAAAACTTGAAAATTTGTTGCATGATAAAATGTCTCGTGAGTTGGACTTCTCATTTTGATGGCTTCCATCTCCTCTGCAAACCATTAATAAAATAAGTAAAATAAATGCCAATATAACATAGATGCTAAACTATAAAATAATAAAAAAAAACTACAACATAAACTACAAGATCTTGCAGTAGGATACAAAAAACTAGCAATAAAAACTTGGAATCAATTTATCAACTTCTTCAACATGCAAGCCATAGCACAAGCTTTCTTAATCATGAAAAGATTCTACTAATCTAAATCAAATGTTAGATAAAGAGTTCAAATCAGGCGAGTATATCCATATCCTTAATAAAAATTAGAATCAAAACCAAATCAAAGACAATATGGATCAAAGTCTAATTATACGACAAACGATATGGCAATGTCCAAAGCCTTGCGATTAACAACCAATAAATTAATTAGTTCATTCATGAATTTCAATAATAATAGGATTCTTAACATCCAATCAATTATAAACATGACAATGATATTTATTTAATTGCAATCAATTAAACAAAAAAGTAGTCTCACCTTAACCAATCCGACAATGATGTTGTTGATTGGATGAAGATAAGCTTGATGAAGAAACCTACAAAAACCATCACCACGAATTTGATCGCGTACCAAATGCCACCTTTGTGAATTATAAGAAATCTTGATCCAAATAAAAAAAAGGATAGACTCAAACATGCCCTAGATAAAAAAATGGAAATTCTGAGAAAATTAAAAAAAAAGCAAAATACCTCTATGATCGGGTTTAGCAAAATCTCTAAGGGGATTGAACACATTGTCTATGGCATCCATGTTAACCATTGTTCTAATAGATCGATGAATGTGAAGGAATTAGTATTAGATCTGCTCGATCATATTTCCTTATTTGTGCTCTTTCAATTTGATACTCAATTGAAATATAAAAAAAGGGCTTGTGTTTTTGGGTAATTAAAGTGAAAGCAATTGAAAGCATGAAACACTAGAGAGGAGATCGATTGGAATTTGGGTTTTACTCTCTCAAATCGAAGTCTGGGTTTGTGCTTTAAAACTCAATCAAAATCTTAAAAGAGAAGACGAAATAAATGGAACAATCCAATCCATGATCAATCCCACGGGAAGAACAGATGAAAGAGCGATGAGATGCAACAGAGATTTCAGAGATGATGAAATATTTGAAATCAGAGATGCTACAAATGTGAGTTAAGCAGACGAGAGGGAGTGATGAGATGAGAGGTGGCTACGTCAATAAAAATGGGGTAAAGTGGGAGAATTTAGATTAATTTATATCAGTGGCATTTTGTGTAATTTAGGGAAAACGGGATAGTGACATATAAATGAAAAAACGGGTTTGACTTGGCATACTTGACTATTATTTTTAAAACCGACGTATAATTTACAAAGGAAGTGACATGTAAGGTTAAAATTCTTGTAATGCTGGATATTGGCTCTAGTTGGTGGCCCATTTGTTGAATTATTTTGCGCAAGCGGAAGCCCAACATTAAACTCGGAGAAGAAAAGCTTTTCACCGAAAACTGATAGTTAGCGATTCGATCACAGTGTCTGTCGTTTGGGAATATTTTTTTCCCTACTCTTTCACGATCTTTGTACTCGGTGCTCATATACATTTGTGGCCTCAAACTTTATGTTTGTTTTTGGCACGTTTGAGTCTGGCTTTAGAAAAAAAGTCACTAGACAGATTTTTTTTTTAAAGTTGTGTACAAATCAAAAGGTTCGAACGAATTCTTAATGAGGAAATCAATAAATTTTTTAATTGCATTCTTGCTTTCCACTCTGAGATGGGAAATACCCATTTACTTATTATTTTACCTCGGTTGATTTCATGAAGAATTGGTTTCTTGGAAAAGTTTTCCCGGTAAGTGGTGATTGATCTGATCAAGTGAAGACTGCCATTCCAATGAAATTGATATGCTTTTTTTAGACTAGTTTTGATTTCTAATGTTCTGTCACTAAATTCTTTGAACAATGATTGTTTAGTCCAATTTTAGTGAGAAAGATGTATCCCTATGGTTGATTGTAATGTACAAGTTTCCTAAAAAGTTCCACTTGCCAAGTGGTTTATGTTGTATTTGATCCCAATTACATTCATTTGCAGCACTTTTATCAGCTAAGGTCAAGAGGCAATTTCTAGTTACAGTAGTTTTACTGACCATAAATTCCTTTTCATTCTCAAAGCTTACATATAAGTGTTAAAAAATGTAGAACAGTAGAAGTATCACCCAACAAGGTTGTTTAGAAGTATCATGGTAATATCCCACTTTTATTGAAAGAAAGTTCATTTCCAGAAATAAAACTTGTTATGTTGGATTGCGAAACCTTACGAATGGAACAGAAACCATAAGAACCTAATGCACAATATACAATAACTATTAGCATGTCGATCGAGCCCACTGGATAGCGGTTTCGCAAGGACGGCTCTCATAACATTGATGTTTAACGGAATGTCCCTCCCATAGGTTTAGAAGGCCCCAACAGAAATCTTCATTCCATAAATCCAATACAAACCTGCTGTTTCTCTCATTCTTTCTTGAAAGAAAATGTGTCATAAATCCCCATTGTTTACTTGTAATACATCATATTAATGGGGCCTTTAGGATTATAAATAAATAACATTGTTAAGAATCTAGATTTGCCACCATGTACTTGATATATATTGAATCAGAAAGGAGGATTTACTGATTTACAAAGCCAGATCCTTTCCATATAAGAATCAGTAACTCTGCTATTTATCTAAACACAAACAATAACCTAGATATGACGAAGAAGAGCAAGAAAGAACCATTATTCCTAAATTTAAAAATAAATAAAATTCACAGTTGACAGGTTCCTGGCCCTGCAGGATTATTTTTCGTCATTGAATGAAGATTGTAATGGTGGTGCTACCGCCAGAGGAATAGCATCTTCTACCACTACAGACATCAATATGGATACAGGACCCTCCTTCACAGTATTCTTAAATGTATTATATAAATCATTTGATAAAGCATTAGAAGATTCAAACCTTGAATAACCAAACTGTTGCTCCAATTCAGAAATAGGATTATTATACACGCTGAAAGACCTGGTTAGAGATTCAGGGTCAGGGTCTTCCCTAGTGCGTTCAAACGTATTTAAATCATCATATCCAACCCAAGAAAGATCAAGCTGTTGTTGCCCAACTTTTCCTGACAAATTTTGCTTCTTCTTCTCCTTGTCATCTTCATCGGAATCCGACTCACTAAAATCCTCAGTACTCCATGCAAGGTCTGACAACTGGAACAACTTTTCATCATGGGGATCTTGTAAGACCAGGTCGTCATCTAATTTTCCTACTTTGTTCCTGTACTTCCTCTTTAATCTTCTGATTATTTCTGTGTATTGTCCGACGGGAAGATCCATTTTAAGCTTATTCTTGATAAAATCTTCTATTTCATTGTCATACGGGACCCTTCCTTCACTGAAGATGTAATCAACGATGCCATCCAGGATTGCAATTTCAGTATCTGCATTGCTCAAGGGTTCGCTTGCTTCCTTCTCCATAATTCTAGAACTTCACAACACAAAAATGTTCACAACACCAAGCAATTTATTTATGTAAGGTTCTGTATAGTTTGTCAGATTGCCTGAAATTAGGCTTATTCTTAGGAAGATAATTTAAGTAAAACTCTTTATTTGTAGTTATTAGAGCAATTAGCTGCAGTGGATAAGGCTCATTATAAGCAAACCGATCCCTATTAAGCCCGATCAAAGGTACAAAATTCAACACACCTCACATCTCGCCCACATCTTCTCAATTCAAATTTGCTTCGTTAAAGGTTGGCTACAAACCCTTATAGGAATTCCTATTACCAAACGGATTGGTTTATTTTATTCCGCAATAAGTGCCTAAATAGGATTTGTCAAAGTGTTAATGAAGGAGCAAAATCAGTCACAACTCACAAAGAATAATAATGTATAACTTTGATGAATTATCAAATCAATGATCTTCGAATTAATGGGAAACTTCATTTTACCTTTTATCTCGTGAAAAATAAGTATAAATTCAAATTTTTGTGCTTAAAAAAAATTTAAAGCCAAATGATAACAATAAATTCTCAAACAATCAATAAATAAATAAACAAATGGGATTCATAAAAGTAAAGGGCAGAAAAAGTTAAGCAATTTTGTATGTCTAATTGTCCATTCATACTTTCATAGTACAACAATTCTGTCATAGAAAAGAAAATAAAAATACAATTTTGATCCAACAACAATTTTTAATATATTATTATTTGTACTTCTAAGATATATATTATATTCATACGTAGGGCAAAAGTTAGGATTCTTATCCCCATCCCAATTTTTAAAACAACCAAATCCATCCTAGTAGGACATATCCCCACGGATAATTCACATCCTGCTTTTTTATAATTTTGATAATTTCAAAATATAATTTTTGAAAAGAAAAATCTAACAAAAAAAAAACTTTTGTTTTTTCAATTAATCCATCCTAACACATTTCATGTGGAAAAACTTATATATAAATTGCAGAATACTACTTTTCTAATTTTATAATTTAAAGTGTCACACTGACTATTACTGAGACGACACGATCACATGAATAAAGAAGTTTATATATCTTAGAATCGTTAAACTTGATTTTATCTTATACTTTATTATATTTTATCCTTACCTCAGGATCAACTTAAGTTTATTTCATTTTTTGAGCTTTATCCATATCTTAGTGATCAGATTCAGAGATCAAAATATCATTAAACATGGAACTATATAATTAAGAAGCAGTCTTGGCTATTTATATGAGAGCCGCTCTCTTGTTGGCTCTTTTGAAGCTAGGGTTTTTTCTTAAGAAAGCATCTTGATTTTATAGGCAAGGTATGTGCCTGATCTATTTTTGCATTCAGTTTCAATTAATTATCTTCTGTTTTATTTTTTTCAATTCAGATTCAATTAACATCACTTTTTATATATTTAAATTCAGATTGAGTCGTATCCTGCAGGCCAAAAGCATATGCACATCGAGGAAACTGATGAAAAACAGAAGCAGCGCCAAGGGATTATTGAGGAATACGATAGAATAAGTTCTTTGCATGATTCGATCCTTCATCATATCCTCTCCTTTCTTCCCGCAAAAATGGCTGTGTAAACTACCATTCTCTCAAAGTGATGGCCAAAATTGTGGATATCCCATCCCTATTATAACTTATCAATGTATCCATTCTTGAGGGAGTGCAGTCAACTCTTCCTCTCTCCGAAAGAGTCGTTCAAATATGATTAGTTAAGATTCGATCAAAAGGTGTTTGAAGATTGTTTTTCTTTTTCTTTCATTACCTTTCTCTGTATTAATGTGCAAATTTTGGCCTTGCAATTCCCTTGTTTGTTTCGCTGAGATTCACGTTAATTCTTACATGTCAATTTTCTTTTTGTTTCCAAGTGGTTGTATACAAAATCAATATGTCCTCTAGCTTCTATAAACAATGTGCAAATCAATTTCTTTAATTTGGTGTCCATCGATCTAGTCTAAGAGATTGTTTCTCTGTAACTCTTTAATCAACTTTCTGCTACATATCAACTTATCTTACGTATAACTTAGAAATTCACAATACTGAAAATGATTGAGTCAGCATTTTTTTTTTCAATTTATTGCAAATATTTGCTTCGAGCTTAATCGTGGCTATTTATCAAGAGCACAAATTTTCTGGAATCCACTTTATTGCATCGAGCCCACTAGGTGGGACCGCCCACACCTGGTCCCACCCCATGTGGACGATTCTGATGACACTAGTACTCTTGCACGGTTGTGATGAGACCAGTACTCTTATTATTTTAGGACTACCTAAAAGTTATCTTAATTAATTAAAACCCTCGAAATTTATTATTATCATTAGGTCTTAAATATTATATAATAAGTTTTTTGTTTAATGACGTTTTATATTAAATTAAAATAAAAAATATAAATATAAAGTTAAATTTTATCCTTAAATATATTTTTTCTAATAAATAATCCCAATGAAAATTAAATATAACAAATCATTTTCATATTTTTTCTAATAAATAATCCCAATGAAAATTAAATATAACAAATCATTTTCATTTCAATTTGAGTAATGCATGTACATTAATAATAAATGACATTAATTAACATAAGGATATCACATCATCATCAGTTTATGACGATCATATAGACGATCATATAGGAATGCTAATCATATAGACGATTATATAGGAATACTAATGTATGTGTGAGTTTGTATATGTAGTTTGTATGAGTAGCATTACTCTTTTAATATTTCATTTCTTATTCTTTAGTATGGATAAACCTTTCAAATACCAATAAAATCTGTTATTTCATAATAGTCATAATATAGTAATTAAAATATGTTATTTCATAATATTCATAATATAATAATTAAATCGTTTAATATTTATGCATTTTATTATATCATAAATTCAAAATTTTACTCTTTTACATCAAACTCTCATGAAGGAAGTAGATTATCTCAATAAAAATCAAAGTCTTTCATATTCTCCCAACAAAGATAGTTTCTTTTTATTATTTTAATTTTTTATCAATATTAATTTTTAATTATTTATTGCATATCAGTTTCGAATTATTTAATTGGTGGAATTATTTAATTTGTAGTTTTAAGTATGTGTACTATAAAATATCAATAACAATTTAAGGTTAAAAATAGAATCCTAACAAGAAAATCTTTGTAAAATTTTAAAATATATATTGGTGAAAAGTTATTAATTAAATAAAACAAATATTAAAAAATTCAAACATAATAAAATTATCAGAGAAAAATGAATATAATAGTAATTATATGCATGTATAACACTCTCTTAAAAAAATATAAAATATTTTATATATAAAAGAAAATGGGATGAATAAATAAATTTAGATATAACAATTTTTAATTATTAATTTTTTACATTGAATATAAAGGCTATGGATGTCAAATGTAACATATAATTAAAATGATATAATTTTGAATAAATTAAATATAACTTAAAATAAAAACATATAATATAAATATAATACAAATTACTACATAACATAAATAATAATGCGAAAAAATTACTAAAGTAACACAATAAATATAAAATATAATTTGAGATTTATATATTAACCATAATTTCACGTGATGGAGTGGAAGTTGAGGTTGAGGAAGCTTTGGGGTTGATTGGAAGTTCCAAGGTGATGGAGTGGGATGGTAAATGGAAGATGTTGGATAACAAGGAGATGCGGCTTTCTTTGAAGCAAAATGCTTTAGTCTTGGAACAGAGCAGCCTCATAAATGCTACTAGTTAGTCATCATCGCCCAATTAAAAATGATTGATTTTTCTTTTTCTTGTTTTTTCACTGCTCTTTGTTAACAATGAAATAATAAGTTCTTGGGCTTTTCATTAAAGATTATGCATTTAAATAATTTATGTGGTAGATTTTTTAACGGTAAAAATCTTTTAACATAAAAAATTGTTTACCAGAATTATGAAGTATTTTACTCTGTTCCTAAATTAAAATTTTCATCATGTTTCTAAATGAGTTAGTATCTTTGCTACACCATGGTTGAGAACCCATGTTTTTGTTGAACTAATCAAGGAAGTACTGCATAAAATCTTTTAAACTTCTAAACCATTTTTTGTACTCACATTATGACCATTTTTTGTACTCACATTCTAATCATGAGAGCTAATGTTCTATTAGTGAAATTATTGTTAATATAAATGTAAAATTATAATTTATACTTATTCGGTTATTTTAGTGATTGTTTGGTATTATATTTATGCTATATATATTGTTTGTATTATATTTATACTATTATATTTTATTTTATTTTATGTTATGTTTAATTTATTAAAAGCTATGTCATTTTAATTATATATGACCCATAGATATCCTTTAGTCTTTGTATTCAATATAAAAAATAAATAATTAAAATTTTTTATATTTAAATTTATTTATCCATCCTAGTGTAAATAAAATATTTTATATTTTTTTCAAGAGAATATTCTATATATTCATTTTTCTTTAATAATTTTACGAGCCACGGTGATCCTGTTTACAAGTATAAAAGACCTTAACAGAAATCTACACTGTGTTCTTTTTTGTTTTATGTGTTTTTGTTTCTAAAATGATTTGGAAAATGAATTCTATAATTTAGAGAATGTATTTTAAGTAAAGAATATGCGTTTGAAAATAAATTCGTAAAATACAAATTTGAAAATGGTTTTAAGAATATGTGCTTGGAAATAAATTCTTGAGCTGAAATTTTGAAAACAAAAACAAGATATGTGTTTGAAAATGAATCATTGACATCAAATTTTGGAAACAAAAATATAAAATGTGTTTGGAAATGAATTCAAAACACTTGTTCTTATAAATTGTATAAATAAAATGATTATTAACAAATAATATTTTAAACTAAATGCATGCTCCCATTATACATATTGTTAACAAATAACATATGCTTAATTATACAAACAAGATCACCTTTTGCTTCTTACGATATTTTTACCCAAGTATTTTCTTCTCTTTTCTACTTCACTTTATAGTGCTTACTATAAATGTGTTTAGTTAAGATTAAAAAAAAGGAAAATTGAAAAAATGGACACAATTAGAGGCCTTTAATAAAATTTAGACACATCCTGAAAAATTTTCATGCCGTAGACACTTTCTTGACAAAAAGACTAAAATACCCTTAACCTTTCGAATTATTCGCAAAGCCCTATTTCCCTCTTCAGACAAATATATCCGAAACCCCTCGACACTACTGGAAACGCAAACCGACACGAGCCTCCTCTGAGGACAGAAGCAAGACGACGCAGAGGAAGCAAGAATCGACTCTGAGGTACGTCTATTTGTCCGTTTTTGTGATTTATTTGGTTGTTTTCTCTTTCGTTAGATTTGATTCAGTTTTTAGGAAATCTTAATTGGGGATTTGAGTTTTCGTCGGATTTGTAAACTTATTCTGTGTTTTTAGGGATAAATCTAATGTTATTAGGTGAATTTTGTGATTTGATGTGTATAAAAACTATGAAAATCGACGGATTTTGTCACGAGGTAGACAATGGAGAGTGTCGATTTTATCTCGACATCACGACACTCGACACGACGTCATGTCGGACGCACAACCGACACTCGATATCAGTTTATTTTCGAAGACATTGAGTGTCGGTTTCCAAATCAACACTCGATATGCCTTGTGTCGAGTGTCGAATTATGAATCTGACAATGGGTATGTCTTGTGTCGAGTGTCTTGTGTCGAGTGTAACCGACACTCGATATGCCTTGTGTCGAGTGAATCCAACACTGGGTATGTCTTGTGTCTAGTGTCTTGTGTCAAGTGTCGAGCGTCGAGTTTTGTCGAGTTTCGTCGAGCGTTTTGGCAGGTTGCTTGTTTTTGCATCGTTTTTTGCCTTTTTGCATCATATTTAATTATAACGGCCTTGTATTTGCAGGTTGAAGCAAATAGCAAGTGAATTTGAACTGTCCTTCGCCCTGAATGAGATTGAGATTCAGCGGAGGTTGAGCAGCAGCCTAACACGACTGAACCATGATATCATGTCATGCATATATGATGTATAGTTACACATATTTTTGGTAGTTAGTTTGTGGATTTTTTAGACATTATTGTATAGTGACATTTTTGTATAGTCACATATGATTTCCATGTTTAGTGGTATGAAAACTTGTAAATACATATTTTGTGGTTGTATTACTACATACGTGTACCTCGTCCCATTGCACTCATACATGAATGAGAATTTACGCACAACACGCGTATGGTTTATACATTGACGAACCACATAAATTCGAGTCTAATGCATTGTTCGTAAAGAGATATGAATGTATTATGCCTGGACAAAGCACATAAAGCAGAATCTCATACACAAATATTTAATTTAATGAAAAAGCACAAAAACTCGTGTTTAAAACATTAATGTTACATACTCGACATGTCGAGATTCGATCAAACACAACCTCTTGACACTCGATGACACTCGACAAATGTCATCTTCTTCATCCCTGTCGACTGCGATACCAGATTTTCTCTCAATGATTGTCAATTTTCAGCAAATTTCTAACAAATACGTTAGTGAAGGTTGAAGGTTTCCAGGAATGGATGGGTGGGGATGCTTCATTGAAACATGGGTGTGATGAAATAGAAACGGGAGTTCGGATTACAGTTGAGTGAAGAAAGAGATCTGAGTGAACAGTACTTGCAAAGTATGGAGGAACGGGTTTTGAACTTAGAATTGGAGAGAGAAGAAGAAAATAGAAGACGAAAATAGAGAGAGAACAGTTAGGGAGGGATGAATTTGAACTCCAAAAATGTTAAGAAAGAATGTTTTGTGAAAACATATTACAAGAACAGAAAAGAACACGTTTTGCACGAATTCTGTTCTCCGAAAATGAAAAACGGCGTTTAGAAAACAAAAAAGAATAGAGCCCTAGTTAACTCTAGTTTTGTTGCCTAATAATCACAAACACAAAAGCAATCACATTCTAATATTCTATTTTGATTTCTCTTAGAAACAAAGAATGTCTGAAAGAAGTGCAATAGCTCCTAGGAGAGAGGAAGGTTCCCACCTCAAGAAGAGCAACCACTGATTCACCTGATCATGCGGCGGTTTCTCCTTTCACTACAAGTAACCCCAACTTCAATAGCACCAACACACCAGTCCAATAATCCAAGTCCATAAATGAAAATAATCAAAATCATAAATAAATTAAACCAAAAAAATCAAATCCAACAAAATAAATTTAAAAAAAAAAAACTAGTGCTAGGAACGCACAGTCAATCTGCTCCACCACCACCATCGCATCAGATTTTTGCTCTCTCTCATCTCCACAATTTTTATTTCTCTTTTCATTCTCTCCTTTCATGGCTCACCCCTTCTATGACTAATTCAAATAGTCTTCCTCATATCACGCCCACACAATCACCAACAACATCCACATAAACAACAGTACTCAACCACGACGCATCATCAAAAAATGTCCAAACATCAAGTCGTAAGGGCAGGTCATGGTAGCCAGCATCAATACCACAGCGAGGAAGGTTTTAGTCTCTGGAGTCTTCAAAGGCCACACATCAACCACCATCCAACGTCGGTGAGAAGCACCACCTGCCGACACATCCATGATCGCTACCAAACTAGAGACCATCATAACTACCGACAGCCACCAAATGCCTCAAAGAACCATCAATAACCACTATTAACAACTAACAAATGCCCATACACAACCGTCCAAACAAGAAACAACAAAGAGAAATTGATTTAGGTAAGTTTTATGACTCGGTGTGATGATCTGCGAAGAGATTGTTTTTTACAAGTTCTTTAGGTTCTGGTTGGTATGGATATTATCATAACGAAGAGTCAGGTAGTTTTAGGGTTTGTTAATTAATAATTTATTTGTTATTATATTTTCCTATTGTGATATAAGGGTAAAGTAGACTTTTTATAATTTAGTTGGTGAAAAACTAACAAAATTTGTTAACTTGGACTTATATAAGAAAAATACCTAAATGATAAGGACTTGGACTTACATAAGAAAAATACCTAAATGATAAGGACTGTAATGGTACAAATACGAAAATTTATTTTAGAGTGATATTACCCTAAACTTTAAAAGTAGTGTATAATATTATTTCAAAATCAAATCCATATACCATATGAAGGGAAAATTTTATCATACATAGTGAAACATATGCTCAAGAGGAAGGAAGTCAACCACAATAGAGAATGGTACTTAAATGGTGGTTATTTTCTCTAAAACAACTAATTTTACTCCATTCAATACTAAATGATGGTTCCAACTTCATATAAATTTATCAAAATTTTCAAAATTGATTCTAAAATTAATTAATCATATTTTTCTTCATGGCTTGCCACGTTGGATCCCCCTTATTTTTTAAAAAATGGGACTTCTGAAAAATAGTCGGCAAAAGCCCCAACCGTTACCTTCCATTTCGTTAAGAGTGCCATGGGCAAGGGCAACAGGGTCATTTAACTTAAAAAGTTAAATATCTCAATTAAAATAAATATAAAAATTAAACTTTAATTATATTTTTTTCTCTCCTCCCCATCCCATCCCCGTTACCACTTACCCACACGTTTGTTCATCCCGTCTCTCTGTTCATCTTCAAGCTCCATTTTCTTTCATTTTGTTAACTTTTGTCACCAAAAAAACAATTGAAATCATATCTAAACTTAAACTCAAAATCACACTCCATAATTTGATTCAATATACCCAAAATCAAACCTCCTAATTATAATCCTTCTTTTCTTTTTTCCTTCTCTCTGTTTTGATTTCTTCATTGTCAGAGTGTTCTTCTCATAGCCAACCTTCGTCATCACCGCCAACCATGACCTCTCATCTCACAACAAACCTTCGTCATTGCCACCAACTATTACTTTTCCTTGTCGGACAAACACATGTTCAAAGGCCAGAAAAAACAAAAGAAAACCTAGAGAAAAAGAACCCACTGAGAAGAAAAAAAAATAGAAAAGAAAAAGGAAAAAAAAAGAATACAAAAAGGAAAAAGAATAAAAATAACCAAATGAGAAAAATAACCAAATAACGTAACAACGTAACCAAACATCATTTCATTTACAATCAACAACAATGAAACTGCATCCCAAAAGCTCACTAACTTCCTCCAACTTGTGCATAAGCATCACTTTGTCTTCATCCGACACGGCAGCATCGATCATCCTTGATCTCGAATACGACTCCACAGCACTATGACCTGAATCCATCTCTCAAATTCACCCAAGAAAAGCCTAAAATTTCATGGATATATCAATCAAAACCCCAATCTCACAAACCCACCTCACAATAATTAGCACAAATACAAACAATCTCGTGGTACAAAATCAGAATTCTTCAAGATCTCTCTCGGCTTCATTTTTATCTTCTCAACTTAAGAGAGCAGCTACTATTCACCGAAGGAGGTTGAACTGGATCTTAGTTGTACATATGCAGAAGGATCTTTTGATTTCTGAGGTGGCGGTCTAGTTGTATAAAGTGGGTGAGACGAAGGTTAAGGGGAAGGAAGGTGGCAGCGATGAGAAGGAAGGAGAGGAAGGTGGGTAGCTTTGAGAGCAGAGATGATGAAGGTTGGCTGTGAGATGAGACAGAAGAGAGATGATGGAGGAGAGAGCGAGTTGCAGAGGTGAAGAAGAAGACAGGAAAGGGCAAAAAAGTAAATTTATCATTGTTAGTTAAGTTTAATAGATGAAACTAACGGTTGGGGGGTTTTGTGACTTTTTTCAAAAATTCTGGGGAGCATCGTATTTTTCCAGGGGGTTTAGTGATAGTAACCCTTTCTTCATAAAATCAAAATTTTCTATAATGCTTTTGCTCAAAATAAAATGACTGAATTTTCTTATATTTGATAAAACAAATCATCATATAACTGAGTTTTATTTCTTAAAATCAACAAGAAATTAAATTTTTTTACTATAATTTAAAAAGTGGGAATAAAAAATTAACTTTTAAATTAAATTAATTTTATGTAAAAAGTTTCACTCACAAAACAAATGATCAATATTGGTTTACCCCACGGCCTGCTGATGGGTCTCCAACAAACCTCTACCTATAGTAATAAAATTTAAGTACTCCATCAAATCCATAATTTAAAAATTAACAAAAGTAAAGAAAACTTAAAATCTATATAAATGAAACATAATCATGACTTCGGTTACATGTATATGTAGTACTCCTCTATTATATTTTCTTGTTTCTCCTTACTTTTTTTATATAGCATGACTTATTTTATTATCATGGTTGTTATAGTTTTTTACTCTTTATTTAATTAGGGTTTTATTTAATTTGAAAAATTATTAGTATAGGGATTTTTGTTCAAATAGGTTTTTGACTTTCCTAATTTGACTCAAATTCCTAATATGTCGTAGTTAGTATATATATAGGTTTTTATTATTATTTTGTTAGGCATTATTCAGATATTGATTATTTCATATTAGAGAGATCATTCAGACAGATTATTGAGTTGATTATTGTTTGAGCGTTGGTGTCATTTTCTTTTGTTTTTTCTCTTTTCTATCTGCCTTTTAGATTTGGCTTTACTTTCCTTCTCCTTTTATAACAAACAACAAACTCTCTTTCCCTTTCCTTCAAAGCCTTTCGGTTACAAAAACTCTCAATCTCTTTCCCTTCATCTAATTTCTTCCTTATTTATATTTTTTTAACATCCTCCAAGTATGACCCTCGATCTTCCTCTCGTAAGTATAATAAAATATGTATTTCACTTTCTTTAGTTTTTTGGTTTTGCACTCTTCCTTCTACTCCAGATAATACTTCTCATTTAAACTCAAACAAATGAAAAAATCAAGCATTAAAATATTATTTTTAATTAGCTTGAATGACAAACATTTATTTACCTTGTCTCCCACTTAACCCAAAGCTAACCATACGTATCACTAATCCTTTCCTAAACCCAATTACAAAATTTATTTACCCTTTTAATACATAAAACTAATGGGCTGGGTTTAAAGCAATCTGATCTAACTTCAAATAAGTAAATTAGCCTAAAGCAAATTCATCAAATAAAAATTAACCAAAAGAAAAACTAGTTCATGTTCATTATAATAATACTCAAGAAAAGGAGAAGAGATTGAAGGACAATGTTCTTGGAGGTGGTGGAGAAGATGATGAGATCAATGTAGAAGAAGGTCAAGAGATATCATTTATTGAGAAAGAGTAATACTACATTTACAAAATTTATATGCAAAGTTGATGTGGCATAACTCATTCAATACCATATAACTTATCAATATTTATTACGTTGACAACTCATATTAATCTTTTCATTCACCCGACACCACATCAATTTTGTCTACAAACTTTGTATACATACTTTCTAAAACTAGCATTATTGCTTAAGCTTAAGGAATTGTGAAGTGACATAGAAACTCATTGCATTCTTTAATGAAATTCTTGTCTTGGACTTATTGAATAAGAAATACCCTTTTCCTGACTCTGCTGCCTTCGATGATTTCTATAAGAATTGGATAATAAAACCCAGATGTAACAGTGATACTTCTAAACAATCTAGGTAATGCTTGGACATTACTAAATAAGATTAAGAATGACGAATCTACTGAATTGAAGTCCGAACAAACACTACCAGATGGGGTCTTATGGTCAATAAAACTATGATAGCTAGAAATTGGCCTTTGACCATAACTGATAAAATACCGCAAATGAATGCATTTTGGGATAATGAAGAACACTAAACTTTTGGCAAGTGGAAACTTTTATGTTACTTTTACATTACAGTCAACCAGAAGATGCATATTTCTCATTAAAATTGGCCTAAGCAATCGTTGTTCAAAGAATTTAGTGACGGGAGCATTAAAAACTCAAGAACTCGATTAGAACAGCATATCAATTCATTGGATTAACTGTCTGTTGATGGCAGTCTTGACTTGATCAGATCAGTTGCCGTGGAAACTTTTCCAAGAAACCAATTCTTCATGAAATCAACAAAGAAAAAAAAGATCAGCGGATGGGTATTTCCCAATCTCAGAGTAGAAAGCAAGCATGCATTTCAAAAGTGAAAATTTCAGTTCCTACATCACTTGACAACCTCTCAATCTCAATAAAAGACTCGTTTTCATCTCCTCTTCTATTCTCATCCTCAACATCACCTCCAAGAACAGTCTTCTCTATCTTTTTTTCAATTCCTTTAGTGTCACCTCCAAGAACGTTCTTTCCGAGAAGGCATGGACCTCGAAAACAAAGCTTGAGCTCATGCATTCACCTTGATTCCTAAAAATTCGGATCGTTTGACACAGGTCCAATGCCAAATCAAATCCAATGTATATTTATAACAAAATGAGATGATGCCACATGGAAAAAAGAACGGATGAGAGCATTTGCATATTTGAATCTCGAATATAAAAGGAAAAAGGAAACGTTCTACAGGTATGTCACCCTGAATACTTGAAACACAAGAAATACTGTACGACAAGCTTCACTGACTTAAGCATCGGAGGGTTTTCACGGGAAAACCCCTAGCTTGGTCTGTTTTGCAGGAACTTGAGCTTGGTGATAGCTTGGAGAACTTACTCGGGTAAAATCAGCTCGAATGGACAATGATTCATCGTCTGTACGTGGCTTAGAGCTCGTTTAAGTTAATCTTTTCTCTGTGACTCTGCAGTTGAAGCATTCTTATGTAAACCTGCTCTTGAAATGATTCTTCATTGTTGCCATGTTGTTAGTTCTTGGATTACTTGAGCTCGTCCGTTATATCGGGCTGATGAATGTTGAAATGTTCTGTATCTGATATTCTGGTTCCATTGACCAATTAAATTTTGAGATCCTTGTTATTACTATATTGTCCTTGTGCTAAATTACATCGACAACATTGGAATTCGATGAATGGTGTTTGATGATTCTTTTTTCTACTCTTTCACCGTGTTTTGGTTTTGGCATGTTAAGTCCCGTTTTAGAAACTAGACCGTAGACAGATTGTTTCAATGTTGTGTACAATCCAAAAGGTGCGATTGCTTCAAAATTGAAAAAAATAAATAAATAAATCCTCAAGAATCTTTTGGAGATGTTCTGTATATTTTTGAGGGATTTGTCGTTCTTAAATCTTTATTATATCCCTGTTATAATTGTTTCTGAATTTAACACCTGAATTGAATTGTATTAGATCAATGATCAGATAGGATTTTCAGAAACTATACGGCCAAAAAAAAAAAAAAAGCTACTAGAGCACTTAATATCCATCAACACAAATTTTCAGCAATGTCATCCACAGGAAGAACAGAACTCGGGTGCAAGTGGTGACACTCAAGGAAATGACAAAAAGATGGAGAAGACTGTTCTTGGAGGTGATGTTGAAGATGAGAATGTAAGAGAAGATGAAAAGTGTCTTTTATTGAGATTGAGAGGTTGTCAAGTGATGTGGGAACTGAAATTTTCATTTTTGAAATGCATGCTTGCTTTCTACTCTGAGATTGGGAAATACCCATTTACTGATTTTTTTTTCTTTTTTTCTTCGTTGATTTCATGAAGAATTGGGAAATACCCATTTACTGATTTTTTTTCTTTTTTTCTTCGTTGATTTCATGAAGAATTGGTTTCCCACGGTAACTGATCTGATCAAGTCAAGACTGCCATCAACAAACATTTAGTCCAATGTAATTGATATGACGTTCTAATCGAATTCTTGAGTTTCTAATGCTCTCTGTAACTAAATTCTTTGAACAACGATTGTATAGCCCCATTTTAATCAGAAAGATGTATCCTATGGTTGACTGTAATGTAAAAGTAACATAAAAGTTGGTACTTGCCAAAAGTTTAGGAGTAATGCTACTCATACAAACTACTTATACAAACTCAAACATACAAACTGATGTGGCATGATATGATTTGATAAATAAATACAATGATTTGAAAAATTTGTATTAATAATAAATGTCATTAATTAACGTGGATGATGTGGCGATCATATAGGAATGCCACATCAGTTTGTATGTTTGAGTTTGTATAAGTAGTTTGTATGAGTAGCATTACTCAAAGTTTAGTGCTTTTTATTATCCCAAATGCATTCATTTGCGGTATTTTATCAGTTATGGTCAGAAGCCAATTTCTGGTTATAGTAGTTTTACTAACCATAAAATCCCATCCGGTAGTGGTTTGTTAGGACTTCAATTCAGTAGATTCGTCATTCTTAATCTTACTTAGTAATGTCTGAATATCACCTAGATTGCTTAGAAGTATCACTGTTACATTGGTTGTAATATCCAATTTTTATTGAAATTTAGTAAGTTCTTAAAATGTAACTTGATTGGATTGCAAAATCATAGAAATGGGCTGAAGACCGTGAGAACATCCCCTGCACAAGATCTATTGATTTCAAAATCCTTTTACCCATGTTAGTCAATAATATAACTAATTTTTATTAATTTTAATAAAATCTTATTTTATACAATCTTCAGTTAAGATGTATTAGTATATGGAGCCACTGGATGGCGGTCTCACAAAATGTGGACGGTTGTGATGACCCTTATGATTAACTGAATTTCCCTCGCACAGGTTGAGAAGGCCCCTAACAGGAATCTTCATTCCATTAATTCAATACAAGCCATTTTCTCTCATTCCCTGTTGAAACAAAATGAATGAAAATCTTTTAGAAATTGTTTGAATTATGAATTATGAAGATGATGGTAACTCAAAAGAACGAGAATTAAGCTTGCTGAAACGGCTATGGCACAGTTAACTAAAGAAAGGACAAAATGGATCTGGAGGGTCCGCACTTAGCTTGAAGAAAAGTTCCAACACTTGTGAGCTTCTCCTTTAGGGTACTAATGTGAATTTTTTGTTGCCTCCGTGATGCTAGATGGACGACACTTCAGTCAAGGGTTTTCAATTTCTTATGTTCACAATCATTAGACTCTTTTAAGCAATAACATGTCCGTGCAAATTCAAGCAAAATTGCATTAATTTGTAGTAATAAAGTTTGGCTTATTGACAAAAACCAACTTCCTGACTTTAGTAGCAAAAATCCTGCGCCCACCAAAAAGATGTTCCACGTCCAATTCAAAATGTGCTTACCCACTCCTAGAGAGCAGATGTTCCACATGCAGTTCAAAATGTCAAATTGGCTTTCCCCAATTAGTAAACCTGCTCACGAATACCATCAACCATCACGAATGACTATTACTTAAAATGAGTTGAAATCAACTCAATGTTACATAATTTTGGAATCAGATCATGTCCTAGATCGCCCACAAATCTTAAAGACATCATTTTATGAGTATGTAAAATCTAATTCCCCGTCTTTTCAAACTTATATGCGCAGCTAACTCAAAATTCATCTTATCTACATCTGCAACTTTGTTGCAGAAGTACTCTGTAACATCAACAATAATCATTTTCATCATAACATTGTTCCCCACAACAAACATCAACTCAGGCAACTTACAACATTGCTCAAACACCAATTCCACACAAAAAAATTAAAGAAATACGATAACTATAAAAAGAACACATGGTAAAAATTGAAAATTTTTCATTGATGCAACGAGAAATTAACACCCACGTAGAAATAAGGAAAAAAATTGATAATTAGAAACTCTTCTTCTATTAAGCAACTAAAAGATGATCATCATATACACATTACTACCCAGAAAGCCCTAACCACTACTAACAGCTACAAACACAGAGACTCAAACCCTAACCTTGAATCTTCAAAAATAGCAACAAACTAAACTAAGGGCAACACTAAATGATGGATGGGCAATAGAAGACAACATTAACATAAAAGAGTTTATTATCCTCTTCAATTTTGATTCTTGAAGTGTTTTAACTGTCATCGTCAGCACCAGCCTTGGACCCTGAAGTTCCGGCCTTCTTGGGGAGAAGGAGGTTGTGGATGTTAGGCATGACACCACCGTTGGCGATGGTCACATCTCCGAGAAGTTTGCTGAGCTCCTCGTCGTTCCTGACGGCCAACTGAATGTGACGTGGTACAATGCGAGTCTTCTTGTTGTCCCTTGCTGCATTTCCAGCCAACTCAAGAACCTGAAAACATTAATCAAGACTCTATTAGCTTTCACAGTTAGAAACTAGAAAAGCCCAAATTTTTCCACGTAGAACAAATAAACAGAAAACCCTAATTTCAAACATGAAAACTAAAAATTTCAAAATATACCCAGATCCACAGTAACCCTAATTTCAAATAAGTTAAAGCGCAATTTCAAATAAATTAAACAAAAATCCGTTGAAATTTTAAAAAAATACTTAAACATTACAACTAGATCCCCGAAAACTAGGGTTTCAAAACTTTATAATTTTAAAACCAAAATTCGAATTAAAATTGTCATAAAAAAATCATTTAAGCACGATTCAGAACTACAAGAACAGGCTGCAATTTATATAAAAAAAAAAAACCTCAAATTTCTAAAGAGATTGAAAACCCTAGATCCAGAACCAGAAATAGCATGATTCCCAGCTCAACGCATCTTTTTCTTCATAGAAGAAGAAATTGAACTTCCATACAAAAAATTACAAAGATAAGGAAATCAAAAATTGATATTTTTAGCAAAAATTACCTCGGCGGCGAGGTATTCGAGGACGGCGGCGAGGTAGACAGGGGCACCAGCTCCAACACGCTCAGCGTATTTGCCGGCCTTGAGGAACCTGGCAATACGACCGACGGGGAACTGAAGACCGGCCTTGCTACTCCGTGAGGTTGCCTTCTTCGACGCCCCGGATCCGAGAGTTTTGCCCCGACCCGCCATCTCTTTAACAAACAAGGAGAATTTAAAAAATAGTGAGAGAGAGAGAGAGAGAGAGAGAGAGAGAGGAAGTGCGGGAGGGAGAACCGTATGTGTTTTACTGAAAGAGCGAAATGGGGTTTGCGGATATTTATAGAGGGGTGGAGAGGTCGAGAGCTGACCAATGGGAGTGAAGTACAAAGATCGAAGGGGTTCACCGTTGGATCTCGAGATAAATAACGGTCAGGATTTGGATTATTTTGGTTCACCGCTTTATAGGTTACGAGCTTTGCTGGTTTTAGTGTTTGAGTTGAAATTGGATTGTGTAATACGCGACGACGAGCGGATCGATGTCAACTTCTTTTTGCTGATTTGACGTAATTGCCCTTCCTGTCCTCCATGCTCATGCGATAATATTTGATTTTTCTTAATTATAATTTATTAGTTTTATTTATTCAAATAAGCAAATGTAAAGACCTTGTTCTATAAGAAAGTTATGCAAAAGCCTTTTTTTCCAAATATTGTCTCTTCTAGACCTTATAAATATTGTTTTTGTCTTCAAAATTGGTAAAAAAGTTCTATAAGTTCTTGCTTTGAACCAAATTTTACAAGTCAATGGTTGTGTTTGTATTCCAAAATACTGTTTTTGTAAATTACATATCAAATAAAATATTAAACTTGAAAAACTCGGGTAGGTTGCTCTTGAGGTTAGCCATCAAACTCTTCAATGTTTTGGTCTAAAATTCCATGTGGTATTAAAATATAAATAAATCTCTCCTCTTTTGTAAGGGTAAAAATTTTAATAAATTTTGAAATTTGTAATGGATTTCGCCCTAATTTTTTATCAAATTCAAAAAGTAAAATAAATGAAGGGATCGTTGATTAGTCTTGAAACAACTTACACTGGTTAAGTGTGAAATAAGAACATTTAGCGGGAATTAGTTTATAAGAAAAGTGACTTAGAAGTCCTTGGACATTAATTTATATATACACAAAAAAATATTTGTACATAAAGCGACATATAATCGAATAATTGGTAAGGTAAAAATAAAGAACTTAACATAGTAAGTGTCAATAAATAATGTTACACTAAATGAGTAATATCACATCACTTCGTATACATGTTTTAAATGTGTAGCATTATTCATTTTTTAACAATTTATTGATCATCAATAAAAAAAAAATAATACATTATCTATTGAAGTTGAAGCTAGATATCGATTAAGGATGAGGCTAATGAGTATGACTCCTTTGATGTCCAAAGTTGAGAGTTGCATAGAATGCTATGAAGGAGAACCCACCAACAAAGCATAATATACCACCAATCAACAAAAAATGATTGTGAAGCTTGAATATAATATTATCATTGAAACTCTTACTGACAAACTTAAGTTTTTAGGTCAAGTTATTTTAACATAAAATGACCTTAAAGTCTAGTGTTCGAACCCTCCATATACTACTTACGTGAAATTCCACTTAACTTGAGAGTGATAGGTTCAAGTTTACTTAGGGATAGCAAAAATACCCATCAGGTCTGAGACCCCATTGTGCCTTGCAAAAATGGTGCAGGGCAAGCTAGTTAGGGGCTAGTCGGGTCAAGGTCCGAGTCCGAGTCCGAGTCCGAGTCCGAGTCCGGCCCTTAAACTTGTAGCCTCATCCCACCCCACCGCGTAGGATAAAGAGGTATATTTGTAAAGTTTTAAAATTATCAAAAAATTTTCATACTGCTTAATAATTTTTAAGGTTATATTTGTTAAATTGCTCATATATGTGAATTCTTTTTAATTTTACAAATAATATAAAAACTTTGACAAAAGTCACATTTTAATAAATAATTATGAATCTTTATGTATATTGACATAAATTTAGTCATGCTATAATGACAAAATAAAATATTTGTATTTTATAGTAATTAAATTTGTATATATAAACCATCTCAATATAGATTATTAAGTACTAATTAAATTATTGCAATATTAACAAGATTGTTTCCAAAATATATACTCTAATATAATCAATAGATTATTTTTTAAATATGTAATAGAAATATGGTACGAACAATCTTACAACTTTAAACATATGATTTATTGTAATTTAAATTAATTAATTCAATTATTAATGTTTCATATATGTATATATATGTAATGTTAATAAAATGGTATATGTCAATCATAGTATTTTTGTTAGAATGAAATTAAATCAACATGCTATGGTAAAATTATTTAATTGTATTATCAATTATTTGAAAAATCATCAATTAAGTAGTTTAGAAGCAATAATACGCTTTTAATATTGTTATTAATAAAATATGTAACATTATTACTTAGTGATAATTATTTTTTTCTTTAGATGATATAATTAATCTGTACAATCACTATTTAGCTAATGATACGTTCGAAACTAGCAAGTATACTAGTCGCACAAGTAATAAAGTGATGAGTAAGATATCGTTCCCACGAGGATTGATTCTAATTGAATTTGTTATTCGAAAGCAACAATAAACTAAATGAGGGGGGTTTTGTTGATTGATTAACTAGATGAAATATTAATGCAAGTAAAGAATAACACAAACAGAAAGTTAATTTGAGTGAAAACTCAATGAGAGAAACCTGGTTAAGGGATCCTTCTCTGCCACAAGATATGGATTTGCTAATTAATCATAGAATTGTCATCCAATTACACCATTGAAATTATCAACCGTAGATAACAACAAGCTCTGTTATCCCAATCTTTCCTTACTTTGTTGTTAAACAAAACAGGCTCTTTATTTAATCTCTATCCATTAAACAACCTAGAACAAGCTCTCTAAATTTAATTCAATGGATGCATTACGATAAGAAAGATAGGTTGATCTAAGCAATAAACACACAAGCTCGGATTATTTAACTTAGGTTGTATTCTCCAATTGCAATCTCTGATCACAATTTTGCTACTAATGATTAGAAATTCAAGACAATTACGGATCAAGATTTCTAATCTAGCAATAGACAATATCCAGATTATATTCAGTTGGCCACCCAAATACAATCAGCAAGTAATCATAAGCATTAAACATTGGAAAATACAAGCAACTTCAATTAGAGAATTGGATAACAACTTCTTGCACAATCAACTTACAAAAACCATATCAGGGGCTTTGAAATCACCCTCAATCAATTCAGATTCAGTTACACATGTTTAAGAACGTGGTAAATACAATACACATGGAGACATTCCAGAAAATGAAAGGGAAGGGAAAAACTTAGCAAATTTGATGTAATTCTCTTTGGATTGTAGTTCTTCCTCTTTCCAAGCTTCCTTTCTCCTTCAAGAACTCCAAGAGATGAAAGCATTCCAGAGCTGAAGCCTCCACCACGTTCTCCCCTCTTCAAGTTATCAAAATAAAACCCTAAAATGTGTTTAAAGACTCTGCTACAGTAACGTGCTACAGTGCCCTGTATTATACATGCTACAGTGATGTGTGGAATTACATTTCTACACTTCTCACACTGTTTTGGTTACAACTTTCGGTACACTGAATGGATTCATAAACCGTAAATTTCTCCAAAAAGTAGACTTCGAGAGCTTTTCAACGGTATATGATATGTCATCGGGTTCATTGTATATCAATACCATTAAATCCGAGAAGATGGTTGACTAGCAGAGGTGAAAATGAAGGGCTTTACTCCATTTTTGTGCAAGTTGCTCCAAAACTCTTACAAACATCAAAACCACACAAAAACATAAAAATACCAAGGAATATAGCAAAGAAACATGGACGAATTGATATGAAAAAGATATATAAATAGACACTTATCAAATTCCCCCACACTTAGACTTTGCTAGTCCTCGAGCAACTACGACAATATGAAATAAAACTAAACCGAAACAGAATCAACAAATAAATTAAAACACACAAATGCTTTATCTTGCAAATAGGCCTCAAAGATTGTACTTAATTATAACCCAAGGAAAACTTCAAAATAATGCACTTGATCAAGAATTTTATCTCAAAGATTAGTTTCGCTTCACTTCAATTCCTCAAGTGTGTGTGTGTAGAGCCATTCTCACCTAATCACTTGTAACCCGGATGAGTTTATGCATAAAAATGAATCATATTTAATATTGAAGATGTGTGTATAAATGAACTCCATAGGCCTGCTTTTCAAGTCACTCTCCACTAATGTAGACATGCACAACACCAAGGATCAAGTAGGACTTTATTAAGCTTGTAACGTTTGGCTTGGGTGAAGGTATGATAAAGGATAATAATTTGGCTCAAATCACCCACAAACACATAAATCATTCAAGACTATGTAGAGCTCAACCCTATAACACAATTTTATTTCAATTCACCAGGTTACTCCCCCAAACTTATTTAGAACACTTAATCTTTTTTTTTCCAGAAAACAAAAGAAAACTACACCCCCACACTTTGTTGTTTCATTCTTTTTAAGAACACTTAAGGGTATAGATCTCTTATTCTTCTTCTTTTGTTCTTTTTTTTCTTTTTTTTTCTTTTTTTTATTACACTTCCCCTCCCCCACACTTGAACAACACATTGTCCTCAATGTGTAAGTACGTGGACGATAAGTACAGATTGGCTTTTTTTTTCTTTTTTTTTTTTTTACAAACATAATAGAACTCACTTGCATTGCTCGTAACACATCCCAACCTCCTTTAACTTCCCAAAACCAGAACATAGCTCAGAATTTAATTGTGAATGATCGACATGCTCATAGGTAAGGGATAAACTGTTTGGAACAAATTCATTTTAGGTTAGGAAATCTTTTAGTGAGTTAACAAAGAAAAAAGCTTATAAAGGCTCAAAGGGGTAACTAGGGATCAATTTCAGTCAAGGTTGGCTAATAAGGCTCAAACGGTCCAAAGATGTCCTAAATCATTTCCCTAATGTTGCACAGCCTAGGATTTCGCCTCGAGTGACCATCAAACAAGTTCTAGAATTCATTGAAATCTGAAGAAACATTTAAATTACATAAACTTTCTCTAAGTGAACAAATAACTCATTGATAATAGCTCAGTGCTCAATGTTGTGCAAGGAATCAAAAGCAAAGCGAAAACCAATAAACATTTCAAGTACACAGATCCATGCATCATTTATCATTTTCCAAGAGTTATTCTTAATTCAATCATTATCTTATCATCGACCCACAAATGCAAGAAAAGAGGTACGTGGCGTTGTTACACCTGAGTCAAGATTGTATATTTCAACAATCCTTAGGACCAGTAACCCGCAGACTTAAGGTTTCCAGCCTATATACCTTTATTATGAAGAACAAAACAAGAAACAAGACACTTCAAACAACATAAAATAAACAAACTACAGATTTATTTAGAGAGAATGCGTTTTCAAGAGTTAAGAAAACCCCATATTCTGCCATTCTCAGGTTTTTCCACAATGTTTTTTTTTTTCGAATCGAAACTGATAAAGACAAAACACACAACAACTCGAAATTACATAAAACTAAACTTACTCAGAAAATAATAAAGTCCAACAAATCAGCAAACACAAACAAATCAGTTAGAATGGGTCTAAAAAGTTTAGAAGTTAGCCTCCTTATTCAGCCATTATGGATTAAAGAAATCCAGAATGCGTTTCAAGAGAACTTGAACTTTTTAAGCCACCACTCTAAAAGCCAAGATTAGAAATATTTACCTGGGACAAAAGAAACAACCTGAACAACACTCCAAATAACACAATAAAGAAATCAAATGAAACACAAGCAAACCAGCTGATAGAGATTACAGATGGACGTTTAAATCCAATTTTACCGCCTCGTATTGCCTTCTCCAAACCAATCTATCCGAGATATTGTTGGATCAGGCGAATAGACGAATGCTTGTCATTTGTCAATTAACTCCCCTGCAGTTGAAGCTATAACCAGGATTTGCCTCGCCGACGTGAGATGAAGTTTTTTTTTCTACTACTTGATCAAGAAAAGACAACAAACCATCAAAAAAAAATTATTGACATTTAACAAACCAATGGGTTTCCGATGGATGTTTAGCTGTGCCCAAGAGGTGATTTGAAATATCTCCTCTAAGGTACCATAACCACCGGGCAAAGCTATAAATGCATCAGATTTAATGACCATATGTGCAATACGCTCATGCATGCTAGAGACCTGAAACTCTTCCCCCATTGTGTTGCCTATGATATCTCGCACAGCTAATGGTTTAGGAATAATGCCGAGAACTTTACTTCCTCCCAAGGATGCAGTTGTCGACACACACAGCCATTTAACCCAAGACTACCCCCTCCGAAATCAAATTATACCCCTCGCAGCTAATGTCCCTACCAAGATCAAGAGCTGCTGTTGTACTCTCCATCTTTACCAAATTGCGATCCATAAAATACGCATATATTTTGGAATCGCCGAATTGGTGTTCTCCATTTCTACAAGTGCTCTAACCTTGTGTAAGACAATGAGGCACGTTAGGTAATATGCTTTTCAAGTGTAAGACAGGTTATAATAATGACATTTGAAAATATGGAGAATGGATATATACACACGTAAAACTCTCAAATTTGACACATGGGGACATAATTTCGGTGGGGGTTGCTCGATGCAGATTTATCGCCCCGATATTTGAAAAAATAGATATGCTTTCGGTGGGGTTTGACAAAACCTCCACACTTGTCGCCCACGTGTGCATGAAAAATGGAGATAAACTTTCGGTGGGGTTTGAAAAAAACCGCCACACTTGTCTCCCACGTGAAGCATGAAAGTAAAGATATACTTTCGGCGGAGGTTGACAAAACCTCCACACTTGTCTTCCACGTGTGCTTAGATCATAGGGTAGTCATCTGGTTTGTCAAAAAGAAAACTTGAAATTAAAACAAACAAAATCAACAAACAACAACAACACAAAAACAACATTGATAATCAGATCAAACGAAACAAGAAAGAAATAAAATTCGACAACAACAACACACATTCAAATATACAAGTAGTTGTGATGGTGGCTCACATCTTCCTCTGGTTTTACGTCCAGTAACGGTTGAAACGCCTTCTATGAGTCGGGGATTTGCTTCCCATCCAGTTTTCTTATAAACTGGCAAACAGGGTCGTTTTTAGTCAGATTCCCTAGACTATAACACTGCAATTCATCACGAAAATGTGTCCATAGATTAAGCAATTCACGCTGAACAAGTCCACAAGAATGTGACTCAAGAGTTAATAAAACATTATCCAGCGACTCATTACTCAGACCATTCTTAATAAACGACAGTTTATCTTCTCTATTTCTGGACCCAAAACCTAATGAACGACAAGTCTGGTTACAATTCCATCTAGCACATTTATAACATACTTGTAACCTTTTCGCTCTTCGCCTCTTGGCGTAGTAGCTCTTTCCTATACCAGGCATGTATTTTGCGAGATTAATGTCCGGCTCACCGGACAATCTCACCTTGGCTTCGATAAGCCATCGGATATCAGCAGGCACATTTAGGAGCATCAAAGCCCAAAGTCTAGTCATCCGTACTTTATAAATTTTAAACACAGCATTTTGAGGAAGTGAAGGGAAATATTTACGAAGGTTCGACAGAAAGATATCTGCATCCATTGAAGAGGAGAAAAGAAGAGATATTACCGATAATGCGATCGAGTTTGTTTTTCTCCAAGATATGCACGTTTCAAACCTTTGGCGGATGACTTCAACTTCCGTTTGGATGTTTCCACAAGCTGCTGCACAAATGAGCTCAAAGCACAGAGTAATCAAATTAAACAAAAGAAAGAAAAAGAAAAGAGCAAAAACGAAACTAAAGACACATAAAAGAGATAACAACACAATAGCAAACAAAAGTCAAAAAACAAGTAAAAAATATAAAAACAAATAAGACAGATGGCAAAGAGAGATAAAACCTGATCAATTTGAATGCCTATGAAAGGAATCTCCTCGAGACACAAAAATCGATCATTATTAGCTCATTTTATTTTTGTTTTCTTTTTTTTATTTATTTTTCAAAAACATTGGGTTGCCTCCCAATAAGCGCTTGGTTTAACGTCCTCAGCCCAACGTTGGTTCCATCATGGGAGGATCCAATTTCTGTTGTGCTTCTCTAATGGGCTTGGATCCCTCTTCTAACAAGATACGGTCAATGCATCTGGATGGGCCTTGGATTTCAACAATTGTCCACTCAATAGCTATTTTGTGATCTGTAAGTATTCGGACGAGTTTCTCTTCTTGTATTCGTGCAAGGCCCATTTCCATTGTAACTCGCAAAGTACCATTCTCACCCAAGAATCCATGATTCAAATGATCTGGAAGTGACTTAAGCTCCAAGGCATTGGCTTTCATCACAAAAGGAAGAAGTTTCTCATTAGATAAAGGCAATTTAATGTACGAAACATCATACCTATTTGTGGTGATAGCTCTAGTCTCATCCAAGCTTGTCACAGCTTCCTCCACTTCTTTAAACACTTGTATCAACTTTCTTGGTTCTTTGAAACTTTCTATCCTTATGTGTTCACTAATAGCAACATCCACTCCATTCTTGCGAGTTAACTCAAAACATTGTTGTGGCAAATAATCAATAACGTCAACTGCAAAAACAGAATGTAAGTCATTTGAGTACCTCATTTCCTCAAAAATATTAAAACATATCACCTTGCCATCAAACTCTATGGTCAAAGTGCCATAATGAACATCAATCTTGATTCTAGCAGTTTTCGAGAATGGCCTCCCTAAAAGAATCGGTGTTGGATTAGGAGATGTCTCATCCTCTATTTTAAGGACATAGAAGTCTGCTGGAAAAACCAATTGATTCACCTGCACAAGCACATCTTCCACAACTCTTTTGCGATATGCATTAAAATGATCAGCAAACTGAATGGTAATACCAGTTTCGCAAAAGGTCCAAGATTTAAAGAAGCATAAATAGAATATGGCATGACATTAATAGATGCTCCTAAATCTAATATAGCTCTTTCAAACTTGGTATTACCAATAGTGTATGGAATGATGAACGTACCTGGATCTTTGCATTTTGGAGGAATTTTTCTTTGCAATACAGCTGAAACATTTTCCCCCACACTTACTTTCTCATTTCCCTTCAACTTTCTCTTGTTGGTGCATAACTCCTTGAGAAATTTTGTACAACGAAGGTACTTGCTCAATAGCATCCAGAAGTGGTATATTTACCTCGATTTTGTGAGAAGTTTCCAGGATTTCTTGTTCTTGTTTCTCCTTCGATTGTGCAAATCTACTAGGAAAAAGTGGAGGAGAAACATATGAAGGAATGGGAGTTATAGGATTTACCTGAGAAGTCAGTGTTTTGTTCATGGTGGAAGTGGTGTCATCTCCTTCATCAGTTTGTGATTTCTTTGGCAGGACATCTAATTGCTCTTCATTTTGCAAAGTTATCGCACAAGAATTCTCTCTTGGATTGATCATCGTTTGACAAGATAATTCTTCTGAGCCTTGGCCCTCGAATTTGCTCATGCTAGTGGCCAATTGTCCCATTTGATTTGCCAGGTTTTGGATACTTGCCCCAGTTTCCTGCTGGAATTGCATTGTGTTAGTGGCAAGTGCATTAACAATGTCCTGAGAGACATACCTGAGTTTTGTGAAGCTGGTTGCGGTGCTGGATGTGGCATTGGTGGTGGTTGCATTTGAAAAGGTTGCTGCACTCTAGGTTGATTGAAACCTTGTGGCCGATTTGGTATCACATTTGGAGTGATTGGTTGATGATTCCAGTAACTGAAATTATGTTGATCTTCCCATCCAGCATTGTAAGTGCTAGAGAAAGGATCATACCATTGCCTCGTTTGTCCTGGAAATCCACCCATGGCATTGGCTTGTTCCATATATTCTTCTTGTAAAGTTGGATACATGTCGATTGGATGCTCCATCGTAGAATATATCCCACATTCATAAGATTTTTGCATATCTCCTACAGCCATGTTTTTCACAAGAGAGGTTAGCTCAGAAAGTTGTTGTTCAATGTTCGGAGTGCTTACCTCATTTACTCTCCATGGTACTTGTGGCTCAAATCCGCTACTGAATTGATAGAAGTTTACTGCCATGTTGTCTAAACACAAACAATCAGAAAAGAAAAACAAAGAAAATATGAATCAACAATGAAAACAAAATAACAAATCGATTAGAAAATCAATCCCCGGCAACGGCGCCAAAAACTTGATGCGTTCGAAACTAGCAAGTATACTAGTCGCACAAGTAATAAAGTGATGAGTAAGATATCGTTCCCACGAGGATTGATTCTAATTGAATTTGTTATTCGAAAGCAACAATAAACTAAATGAGGGGGGTTTTGTTGATTGATTAACTTGATGAAATATTAATGCAAGTAAAGAATAACAAAACAGAAAGTTAATTGATGAAAAATCAATGAGAGAAACCTGGTTAAGGGATCCTTCTCTACCACAAGATATGGATTTGCGAATTAATTGTAGAATTGTCATCCAATTACACCATTGAAATTACCAACCGTAGATAACAACAAGCTCTGTTATCCCAATCTTTCCTTACTTTGTTGTTAAACAAAACAGGCTCTTTATTTAATCTCTATTCATTAAACAACCTAGAACAAGCTCTCTAAATTTAATTCAATGGATGCATTACGATAAGAAAGATAGGTTGATCTAAGCAATAAACACACAAGCTCGGATTATTTAACTTAGGTTGTATTCTCCAATTGCAATCTCTGATCACAATTTTGCTACTAAGGATTAGAAATTCAAGACAATTACGGATCAAGATTTCTACTCTAGCAATAGACAACAACCAGATTATATTCAGTTGGCCATTCCAAATACAATCAGCAAGCAATCATAAGCATTAGATATGGGAAAATACAAGCAACTTCAATTAGAGAATTGGATAACAACTTCTTGCACAATCAACTTACAAAAACCATATCAGGGGCTTTGAAATCACCCTCAACCAATTCAGATTCAGTTACACATGTTTAAGAACGTGGTAAATACAATACAACATGGAGACATTCCAGAAAATGAAAGGGAAGGGAAAAACTTAGCAAATTTGATGTAATTCTCTTTGGATTGTAGTTCTTCCTCTTTCCAAGCTTCCTTTCTCCTTCAAGAACTCCAAGAGATGAAAGAATTCCAGAGCTGCAGCCTCCACCACGTTCTCCCCTCTTCAAGTTATGAAATAAAACCCTAAAATGTGTTTAAATACTCTGCTACAGTAACGTGCTACAGTGTCCCGTATTATACATGCTACAGTGATGTGTGGAATTACATTTCTACACTTCTCACACTGTTTTGATTACAACTTTCGGTACACTGAATGGATTCATAAACCGTAAATTTCTCCAAAAAGTAGACTTCGAGAGCTTTTCAACGGTATATGATATGTCATCGGGTTCATTGTATATCAATACAATTAAATCCGAGAAGATGGTTGACTAGCAGAGGTGAAAATGAAGGGTTTTACTCCATTTTTGTGCAAGTTGCTCCAAAACTCCTACAAACATCAAAACCACACAAAAACATAAAAATACCAAGGAATATAGCAAAGAAACATGGACGAATTGATATGAAAATGATATATAAATAGACACTTATCAGCTAACACAATGCCAATATAAATGAAAACTTATATAAACTTTATGAGTAATGAATTTATTTTATCTAATATAAATTAACTTTATTTCTTTTGAGTTTAAGTACAATCACCATTTAGCTTGTACAATGCTAATGTAAATGAAAGCTTATATGACTATAAGTTAACTTTATTTCTTTTGAATGTTAATGATTGTTGGATAACTAGATTTGATTATGAAATATTTTAGGATATGTATCATGTGTGTACGCGTTTTATTTTAGGTTAATTATGAATTATATTTATTGTTATTTTTAAATTTATAGATGAATGTATGTTTTTTTTTGGAATGAAGTAGATTGGATGTAATTTTTTTATTGTTTTTAAATAATAGTTATACATATATTTACATTTGAGATTAAATAATTTAATAAAATTTAAATTGGGTGGGGTGGGGTGGGGTGGGCCGGATCTTCTCTTCAAATGTTACCCCGCCCCGCCCCGCCCCGGCACCCCACCCCGTTCCTAGGCAATGGGCCAGGGCGGCGCGGGACAAAAGAATGTTCAACGGGGCAGGGATAGATACCTAATGTCCCTGCCTTGCCTTGCACCATTGTCAACCCTAAGCTTAATATTTTGTGCACTCTTAAACAGTCAAGACAAGTTTCAAGTGAAGGACTTTATAGGTTAGGGTGTTACCATTCGAAATTTGAGCCTCAGTCACCTATGAAAGTAAGAAATGTGATGAAGGTGCCTCAAGTAAGAGGGGGTTTATTGAGCTAAAAAAAATTTAAATACTAAATTTATAGGCAAGTAATTACTATTATAGAAATAAAATTATCTTAACAAACTTTATTGATAAATGTATTTATATGCGTGGACATAAATATTAAAGAATCGAAATCAAAACACTTATTTAAGAATGGCCGCTTAGGTGTTAAAGAATAAAGATAATCAAACAGTGCTTTAAAATTACTAAAATAAAAATAGGGTAAAGAATTTCTCATATTTTGTAAAATAATAATAAAAAAATTTGAGTTTTTTTTCATGAATTTCGTTTGAAATTTAAGCAAATTTTTAATAAGTCTCGAAATAATTCGGTCGCATAAAATTTCAAATAGAACATTTAGGAGGGATTATTTTGTAGTAAAAGTAACTAGTTATAGATTTTCCTTAAATTGAAGTCTTTTGAACAAGAATATGCAATTATTTATCTCATAATTTATTGTCATCAACAGAAAGTTTTTATGGATTATATATTGAATTTGGAGCTTCTTTGAAAGATATCAATTAAGGATGAGGATGGTGAAGATGGCTCCCTTGATGTCTAAAGCTGAGAATTGCAGAAGCATAAAGTGCATGTAGATGAAGGCATGAACAAAGCATAATATGCCACCAATCAACAAAAATTTATTGTGCAAGATGCCACAAGACCATTTTGATCCACATCCCTGTGATCAACATAGGAAATCCAACCACTACTACAATCCTGAAATATCAAAATATACATTTTTTTTTATCATTAGTTTATATTGACTAAAAAATAATTACATATCAAATCAACAATACGATAAATTTCTTACAATTATTATTACTCGGACATCTATTGAACTAAAAATAACTTAAATATTGCAATTTACATCCTTACCTATAAACTTAAGTTTTTAGTTTAACTAATTTTCTAACATAACATTACCTAATGGTCTAATATTAAGATCTCCATATTAAAATTAAATATTTAAATCGTTAAAGGTACCTTTACATGGAAGAGACACTTTAAACTAAAAATAACTTAAATATTATAGTTTTTAGGTCAAATATTTTTTAACAATATCATAGTAACATTTATTGATGAGATGTAACCATCTCAACAAAACGTACATAAATTTATATATATTAAATATGTCAAAGAATTTAATTCCGAACACATATTTGGGAATAGTTGCTTTCATTCTTGGTCTAACATATTTGAGGGCGAGCTTAGGTGTTAAAGGCAATTGGAAAGTTCCAAGAAAATAATATGCGAATTAGTATTAGAGCCACCGCAAGTTAATAAGTGAAGAATAAGCAAGCTTATAAAAATATGTGTGACATACACAAATTAAACCAATAGTATGTTTGCGAGAATAATCAATCTCAAATATTCCGTTTCATGAATAAATAATTTATTTTCTTTTAAAGAAATTAATATAGTTCAAGAAGGTATAATACGCATGTTTGCCACTAAACCCACTCTCTATAGAATAGTATTCAAAAAAAATTAAAATTAAAAAGTAAAACTTGTATAGACCAACGAATTATGCTTCATAAACATTGTGAATTGAAAAGACATTACTTGTAATCCAATTGTGCGCCGTCGAACACTTGATAATAGTGAGGGCTCAGGGATGATAAAAACAAAAATGGTTTGGACAATTTTCAGAGATGGGTTAAATTGGGTTATAATTTGTGGGTTGGATTTCATTGTCGATTTATTCAACCCAACCCACATTTTTAATATCCATCGTTATGAGGGCACCAACTGGACATGGTGGGTTGGGTCAGTCGAATTCTCCCAGGCCCAAATCGAAACTAATGGACCTCAGTGGACTTGTTTCGATTTACTACATCAACCACATTCGTAAGCTCAACCTAACAAGTGGCAAGCTTACGTCAATATGCAACGATTTATTTTTCCTAGTTTACATCAAACGTTAAATACTTGATTAGCAATCATTACTCGCCAACTCTTCTTATTCTAACATTCTTGGAATAGATTATTTCATTTCTAAATCTGTTTGACATGCACATTTTAATGCAATGTGATTGTAACCTAAATTTTTTAACCTAAACTGGATAAGGATTAATTATAAATTAAAGTTTGGTTCTAATTAATAAATTTATGTACCAAAAATAATTAACAAAGCTAGAACATAAATGAACCTGCGTACATCTACCAGGAGAGAATCAAACAAGCAAACCATAGTTGCCTGTTAGCAGAAAGATCTTTCTAGCTCCTCCGTGTAGCAAATGCAAATGCAGCCACCCAGCAGGTTGGCAGCAATGTGGGCTACAGCCTGCAGTGCAGCCGCGGCTAGCCCAAGCTTGAAAGCCTCATATCTTGGTTATGGAAGTCCCTCATTAGCCGCAAATGTGTCACCGGTTCATGCACCGTTTTAAGCTGAATTTTTGTATAATGTGTTCCTTATTTCTTCTTACGTATTGATTATGGGAAGAGAGAAAATAATGTTTATATGATATAATGTGTACCTTGTTGGCAGACATTTCTGCTTTAATGCTAAAAGTACCAGCTACAATATCCATGGCGACTACTACTAGACAAACAAGAGCACCAGGTTTAGCCATATCTGCAACTTCTTTTTCAAATGAAGCAGAACGATTATATAAGGAAGAAGATGAAGATGAAGATGAAGCAAACTTAGGCACAGCAGGTGCCGAACTATATAGAAGCATTTCTATAAGATAAAGCACACATGATGACAGCAAAAGCG
This sequence comes from Boswellia sacra, assembly GCA_013180625.2. Taxonomy (NCBI): domain Eukaryota; kingdom Viridiplantae; phylum Streptophyta; class Magnoliopsida; order Sapindales; family Burseraceae; genus Boswellia; species Boswellia sacra. Next base: position 206,441 of record SNVD02005099.1, read on the forward strand.
AGAAGCTGAAGTGGGTATCTACCAATCCAAAGTGCTAATAATGTTGATTTTCTTGTATGTATAACGTGATTTAAAGTGACAAAGAAATGTCAGCTTAGAGAAATTCAACTTGGGTTACGATTGATGTATCTTGTTTTAATGTGCATTTACATTTACCCTATGTAATCTCACTGTGGGTTTTCGCCATGGGCACCATTTTCCATATGAAAATTTCTTCAGTAACTTTGTTGATCTTGGAAGGGCGGTTGAAAATTTACGTCAGTCATGTCATGTGATTGGATTCATAGCTTTTCTCAAATATCTTTTGCCCTCTGCAGTGAGCGAGAAAGTCATGAATATTATTATTCTACGTTACATGTGGAACACAACTTAACCAGGGGCGGATTCCGAGGTGCTTGGGCTATCCCGGGCGAGAGCCCGAGCTGGCCTTTGTAAAATATATAAAACGTGATCTAAACATCCCTAACATATTAATATGATTACAAACCACCCCTAAAATAAATAATTTATGGGGATAATTTCCCAATGACTCTAAGGTTTGGCCTATTAATAGAATTGACCTCACTTTTTTTAAAATTAGTAGAAATGATCACCCCGGTGTTTATTTGTACCGTTAAGTTTATAACTGTAAGCGTAGATTAGTAAATTCCACCAAAACTTAAAGTCATTCCATAAATCTTTATTTTAATTTCAATATATCCAAACTAAAAATTTTGAATAAACACCCTAAGATATAAAGTTTACATGAACACCGTAACTAGATAACCTAGCACTCCCTCCAATTACATAACCACCCCCAGCACACCATCCATTTATTTTGAAATTAATTTAATTTTTTTAAAAATAAAATAGCGTCAGATTTACCATCTCTGACCGTCGACAACCGTCCTTCAGGCGTGTCCGAAGACACTACCACTACTAGGGAAATCACCAGAGGGAGTCCTATCCATATCCGCCATCATATCCCCCATTAATAGTGGCTATTGACAGGATTCGACGATTGAAGTTACAGTAGCCGAAATTTCGATCGCTAAATCCTATCAATGGCTACTGTAAATGGAGGAGAGGATGACAGATGTGGAAAGAGCATTCTATGACAACTTCCCTGGTGGTGGCGGTGTGGTCTCACACACCAAGGCGGTGGCGACTAGCGGTCGACGCTAGTAACTCCGACGACTCCATTTGATTTTCTATTTTATTATATTTTATTATTTTTAATATATATATTTAATTATTTTATTTACTTTTAATATTTAGGAAATAATTTAATAACTACAACTAATTATTTTGTTTATTTTTAATATTTACAAAATAATTTAATAAGGGATGAGTTATTTTAACACAAAATTTTTGACACAAAATCAAATTGTAAAAATGATTAATAAGTTGACAATATTAAATACAGCTTGTTCACTTTCAATCTTAACCATTGGATTTTGTGAGATCAATGGTTATAAATTTGTGTTAAGAAATTTTGTCAACAATTTCTATTAAAATATTCCCACCCATTTAATAAATATATTTAATTATTTTATTTATTTTTAATATTTAGATAATAATTTAATTATTCTTATATTATATTTCAAATAATAAATATATTTATGCATGTTAAATGTAAATGGGGAGTTGGTGTAGTGGTAGTGCATCGAAATGTAAACTTTAGGTGCTAGGTTTGAATCCATTCACTCATTCATTTTCAAAAATCTATTTAAAGAGTATCAGGACATGTTTGGTGGGCGACACTGTATAGTACTATTTTACTACATTGTATTAAATAGTATAATACATGTGTTTGGTGCTAATTTAGCATAGTATTAATTAATATAAAGCACAACCCGTAGATGCATCAACATTGTATTAAATTATGTAGAGCTAATCCATGACATTAGCATTACATTATATAGCACTAATAAAAAATATCAAAATTATCCCTATAAAATTCTATATATCCAACAATAACCTCTAATTTTTAAAATTTTTAAGATAAATAAAGATGTATTTAATAGATAAATTATAAAATCAAATTTATTTTAAAATTTATTTTCTAAATATAAAGAAGAGATGAAGGGAGTCACCGCCCCCACTGGGTGACACCAGAGGTCCACTGCCTCCGTTGGACCAATTATCACCTAACATGCCACCATAAACTCAAATTATCTAATAGGTCTAGTGGGGGCATTGGACCCCAATTAATTTTTTCAATAATTCGCAACTGTTCGATAAATTACTAAATAACTAATTTTATAAATAAACTAAAAATCTATAAATACTTCGTATATCTTTTTTGAAAAAAAAAATCTTACTTTTTTATACAAATTAATACAATACATGAGTATACTAAACATTATGTAATTTTGACATAACATTAATTTTAGTACTATACAATGCAATGTTATATAATACAATATTATACTATATTATACAATGTCGCATACCAAACATGCCCTTAAAGTCATTTCATCCATTGTTAACAAAGTTATCTAACCCCGGTGTTATTTGTGAAATTTTCTAAAAAAAACAAGGTCATTTCTACTTATTTTAAAAAAGATGAGGTCATTTGATTATTAGGCCAAAAGGGAAATTATCCCTAATTTATATAATATCTATTTAATTCTTCATCGCTTATTTTGCCAAATTTCAAAGCTTCAACCTTTATCTAGTGACCTATCTTTTATGAAACTAGTAAGCTCAAACTTCTTCAATTCTTCTACCTTTTTCACTTCAATCTTTGATTTCACCTCTCGAAAAATGTTTGGGCAATTAAATAAGTTATCGACTCTTATTTAAAGAAAAAGAACTTATATATTATTTAAGCCTTCAAGAAAAGTATTTTATTTTTATGCAAAATTATTGAAGATTAGATCTAGTTTTACTTCAAATTTAATTGTGAGTTTTAAGACTTAATTTTAACATTTTATTTGATATGTTTAAATAAATTAATTGTGATATAGATTATTTGTGTAAGATATTGAATATATATTTTTTAATTTTCAAGATTTTTATTTGAGTTAGGTGTATTATTTTAGATTCGATTTGTAGATTTTAAGAATTAGTTTTAATGTCTTATTTTATGGATTTTGATAAATTGATTGTGATGGACAATATTACCTAGTGTAAGATATTAAAGACCATATTTTCAAGATACTGCATTTTATTTGAGTTAGGCTTGTATTATTTTATGCGCTTTAAGAATGAGTGTGATGTAATAAAATGTCTAAAATATTATATGGTTTGGAGACATCTTAATATATCTTGATAAAGTTTCAAATAAGGGTAGTCTTAATTTTATCCTAAACACATGTTAAACCCTTAAAAATTGTACAGGTTCACTTAAAAATTGTGTATTAAATTATTTTTTCATAGTTCTTTTTACAGAATTTACAATTTTTAAGTGAATATACACAATCTTCAAGAGAATTTAAATAATTTTTTTTGAGCTTAAAATATACACGTGTTAGGACTACCTTTTAAATAATAATGATTTATATAATCAATGTGTTGTTATGATAAAATTATTTTAATAATTTATTCATTCTTTTTATTGATTGTATTGATTTAGATGAGATAATTGCTGAATTTTATGATATAATATTCACTTCAGTAGTATATGAATCACTGTATTTGTATTAGAAGTTTATTTTTGGTATATTTTGATTATTTTAGCTTTGCTTTTGTTTATGTGTCAAATGCACAATTTTAGGGATAGGATTCAATTTCTTATTAATAAAAATTTTTTGGTACCGTGAAAATTCTTCAAATCGAATTCAGTCCAGTCTAGAAACTTTTTTGGATCTGCCCCTGAACTTCACTCCAAGACAAATAAGTCCAACGTTGAAACTTTTTTTTTTTTCATTTTGTTTAAAGAATAAGATATATAGGATACAGATTAAGATGTATAGAATTACAATTCAGAAAAAAAAATTAAATTCTTTGATTTAAACAACAGAAGATACAAAAAATTTGAAAGAAAAAGATTTTGATTCTAGTGTGTTAAAAGTAAAAAAAAAAAAAAACAGTTGTTAAAAACTTATTGAAGATATTAGTAATACAATTCATGAATCATGTTCTTGGATTGTATTGTAGTTTTTTTTTTTAATAATTTTAATCACAAAACAAGTTCCTTTACAGCCTTACTTCATCTACAACACTAGTGACATATATGTTGCTATAAGTTTTTCTATATGAGAAATTGAGAATTCGTTATCAAACTTTTTCTTTCTATCTTAATTAAAATATAGAATCTCATTTTTCTTAAATTGTGTAGTTAAATTTTTTAAGAACAATTAATGGAGGTACTACCAAACACACCTTAATTAACCATTTGTAAGTAACAAAACAAGGAAAAATTTAAGAAAAATAAATAAATATATAAAAGAACGGTGCTATTTGCCTCTACCATAAAATTAAAGGCATCCTATTTCTTTTTATACCTTATTTAAATTTTTTTAAAGAAATTTTTCTCTTATAACATCCCTTAAATTTCACAAATAACTATTTTCTATTTTTCTTATATAAATGCTTCAAAAGCTTCAACAATTTACAAGTAAATTTGGGATTGCTGCTGCTGTGAAAATAATTATTTATTTCTGTAGTGAAAGGAAGTAACCTAACTCAAGGTGTTTGAGATTGCTTTTCAATCTGCTTAAAAAATAATTAAATTTTATAAAGGATCCTAGTAGGGCATGGCTACTTTTGACAATATGTTTCTAAATTTAAACTATGAAATATCCAAAATACTCTAAACAAAAGTATAAATTATCCTTGTTTATTAGTTTTTTATTTTTTATTTAATTAATAAGAAAATAATTATAAATACTTATTTGTTTTCATAATTTTTTTAAATGGTCACCAAAAGGGTTATCGAATCGTCTCTAGAGTTAGTCATAGGCGACCATCAGTGGGGCATGTCCATCGACATCGTAGTATAGAAATGATCGACATCATCTAATCTATGCAACGGTGGAAAGTTTTCTAACGTTCAAGACAAAAGCTGATTATTTTTATGACAACAAAAATCCCAAATTGGTCTAAATCATGATTTCTATTCCTAAAATAATGTTTCTTTCTAAGATATAAAGTTATAGGTGCAAGAGAAAGACAGAAAGTGAGAATAATTAAAAAGATGGAGCTTCTCATTTTATATTTTGTATTTTTCAAATAATTTATTATAAGAAAAAAATTTGTAAATTAAACAAAAAAAAAGTTGTTTGAAATGAGGGTTTTTTAGATTGATAATGAGATGCATTTAGCACCACTCAAAAAATTGCGTGTGTTTGTTTTTTTATTTGGTTTTTTTGTTTTTAAAATTTAGTAAGAATATGTGGTTGGTTTTAAATTTTTTTAAATTTTAAAAATTATGTTTAGCTGATATTAATTTAGATATATTGATATATGTGCATTTTTTTAAAAAAATCAGTATTTTAAAAATGAAAATAAACACACCCTTAATGATTCAAGGCATTTAGTTGATTATGGGCTCATCTGTCCTTGGGCCTTTCTAAGCCTATACTATAGTTGAAGTTAAGACCCAAATGATCCATATTTAATCATTTGGGCTTAGGGACTTAAGATGGAAGAGTAGTGTTATGTGAAGCCCTTATAGTTGGTCAGGAAGCCTATATTAATTTTAAAGTCCCAACTTCATCTGACCTTTTATTTACATTTTCTTTTGGCAAAGTAGTTAATTTTACCAATTGAATATTAATATTATATATTTTAGAATGATCCTATTTAAACCTTTTCAAATGAACAAACCATCTTCACTCTAAATATGAGATTTAAAAAAAAAAATTGTTACAGATAAAATTCCACAGGCAATTAACTAATTAAGGTAGAATTATATTTCTGCTTGATCATTTAATTGATTTTTATTTCTCCATTAAGCTGTCGGGTAGAAAACATCATCAAAGTTCTAATTAATCTTCAAAATCTTTTGCCCAACTCCTCTCCCATAAATAGATAGAGAAATGTAAAATTCTTTGAAAGCTTGGGGGGAGAAAAAAAAAAAGATAAAAGAGTAATGTATTTGACTTTACTCCAAAATTAGGAGTATAATAGAGGTAGACATATTTTGTTAGCTTGAATTACTACTTACAAAATAACTCCCTCATTAGGATTTATTAGTTATGTTTTGCTAAAAAAAGAAAATTTTCATTTTGAACTCATCTTATGCTTTCTTAAGTTGAGACGTTGACGATGGAACAAGTTAAAACTAATTAACATTGATTCATGAAAAAAGGAAAGGACTCTTTTAATAATTAAGACTATGCATGAGGCGATGTTATGACCAATAAAAAAAACTTGATAATCATTTTTTTATTTTACATTTTTACTCTTATTTAAAATATAGATAATACTCTTTAATTTGATAATGGGAATTCAAATTGCACCACTCTAAAATCTATGTTTTTAACATTGTATTAAAGGATTAATATTGAGAAACATGCCAATTAAAAGCGCTAAGCCATGGAAATCGAATCCTTCGCTAGGCCCACAATGAGATTGTAATTTTTGTACTTAAAATTTGTTGTCTTCTTTAAATAATATTAGTTTGAATAGCTTCTCTCTACCCCAAGATTAATTAAGAACCCAATAGAATGGAAACAAAGGACTTTTCATATCTTGGAAAACTAGCTACAAGTATGTGATCAGGGCCAGCTAATGGAAGTCAATGACATGATGAGCTTTACAATAAATATGAAAGATGAAATTGGAAAATTCAGAACCCATCATGTGCTCGCATTTAATGGGTGCTTCAACACATGCGACCCTTAAATGTGCATTCTTTCTGCTTAAGCCCAACACTCTTGCTCCTTTCGTGGCTTTATTATCTCTCTTTCTTATAATTAGAAACTTTAGACTTCGTATAATTTAATATGCTTCATTCAAATTGTTTATCAATGTCATGTATTAGTGTGTGCGCCTCTCTTTAATGTGTAACAACAAAATGACAAAACAAGATGTGAGAAAAGAGATAGATTGCATTGCTACCCATGTGTGGAAATTACAATCCATTTTTAAGGCCTCAGAATCACTTATTGAGTGTATAAAATTATGTAATCTAATGCCTCTTTTTCATCACCTTTTTGCTTTCAAAGTTGTATGGAGATTAGCGTTCAAAGTTAATAATGAGGTCTTCTTTTTTCGAATACCCACTTGGACTCCTGATTTCATTATTGTTGTTGCCCCATAACCCACACAATTTATATAGTTTATAGAGTTTTTTTTTTTTTTTTTTTACTACTTATGTCGATTATTGTTAATGCTAAAATGTATTAAGTGAATAACGCTCTATGAATGTAGTTAAACAATCATTAATCAATATTTATATATCGAAATATATTGATTTGATAATATTATCGAATTAATGATATAGTAAATCTTTTTATTTGACTAAAAATTAAAGAAAATAAAAGAAAGAAAACAAACCATTTTGAATATATTCTATCGCCATAAAATGATATGGGTAAGTTGACATCGCCATAAAAACTCATGCAACATTTAATCTTGATTGCTTTTGGATTGCAAAACATAACTATTCTTTACCAATACTTGGCAACAACACACCTACTATCCATTTTATAACTATCGGTCATTGCTACCCTTTTCTATGCTAGCTAGTAGTAGCAGCTAATTGCATTATCCATTAATGTTTTCTAGTCTCAAACAAAAAGGACATTCTATCATAAAGAAAGACCTATCTTAATTACCTATTATAAATCTATACATTCCACTTCATTAAATCTGCCTTTTATAATTGTTTCTTAGATAAAGTTTGTACTTGCTTTTGTGGAGGGTAAGTTTTATGTAATTACCTTCAATTGTTTTGTTGGCCTAATAATATTATTGTAGATAAGTTTTGCCTATCATAAAATCTAAGACTTGAAGAAAAGGTTAAAACTTCTGTTTCTTTCATTTGGCCCCATTGAAAATGAGATAAACATAATTTGTATTCAACATTTATTTATTTATTTAATGAAAAAAAGAGAGCTTTTGTAGAGGAAACAAATAGATAAACATAGCATATTCAAAGAGATAAAGTGTCACTACTGTACAAAATGGACATTCATGTGGTGGCCCTATTTCCAACTGTGAACTTGGGTATATTCTGAAGGTGACTTCACATCATTTATTAATTTTAACGGTGTGAAGAGTGTATCCAAATTCAATTCTTCCTCCTTGCGGTGATTGGTGGTTAATTAAATCAGAAATTAAATCCTCTAATAAATTGTTACTGAATGATTCACGAGACAAGCAGTGAACGTGAATGTGAACTTGAATGTACTTTTAATTTAATTGAACAGGAACTCATTCGGGCACCCATAGCTTGATAGCACGTTTCTCCCTTTCAAATTCCATTAATTAATACTTTTTGGCTGTGGAATGATGCCTTGGTAAACATCAGATTCAGTTGTTTAGGACTAAGAAACATGATATCATGGGCACATTGATTACTTAATCTTTATAATTAAGGCTTTTTAATTTTATGTTTTTCTTCCATACCATAACATGTCTGTAGATTTTTGTGGGTACACTAATGATTTCCTCAAGCTTGTAACCAACTCAAAATACCATTAAACACATTCTAAATAAGAAAGGAATTAAAAAGCAAATTGATCCATATCTTAATTAAGTTGAAAATATAAATTTTCTCATGATTTCAATTTCTATACCAAGATACAAATCACTGAGTCGCCAGTTATGAAGATGCTAACACATGTTCTTTTCAGAAAAGGAACAAAAAATATACATGGAATGGTGCACCGAGAAGTCTAACTTAGAGGTCAAAACTTATTTTTGTTTTTAGTTTGGAAAACCTGGTATGGATTTTATTTATTTAGTTAAAATTATATTTATTGAATCAGCTGATATCATGGTTATATAATATAATATTTGTATATATAAATAAATAAAATCTTCAGAAGCAGAGAAATGTACTAGTGAAGTTGTGTGAAAATTTTCAATTTGAAATGAAATACAAAATTTGGAAATGCCTCTTTCAAAGTTCTTTCACATTCACAGTGAGGCTTGCTCAGTAACCAACACTTGTTAGATGCAGTGAACATGTTTCTTTCAGGTTTCTTGTCATGTTCCCTGAGGGCCAAAGATTCCCATTTTTCATTTCTTTCTAATAGGCTCTTTTGGTTTTTCCTGGCTTTGAGTTAAATTTGTCTCACTCTCTCTTTCTCTGTCTCTCTCTCTCCCAAGGATTCTGATTTCAGAATAGGCTCTAAATTGTTCCATGTGATGATGGTTGGATGACTTTGATTATGGATTGCTTACAACATCATGGTACTTGCAAGTGGTAGATGTGTTATGGGATGCGCATTCAGAACTTTTGCGTTTGGTTTCTTTTTCTTAACGTATGTTCTGTTCAGTTGCTGAATGTTGATTGGTTTCAGAAGATGAAAAGGAGATTGCAGGAAAGGAGTAACTCTGCAAGCGCCGGAAAAGTTTCAACTTTTCAGCTTTCATGGTGAAAAGGGGAAGAGCATATCAATGCAAAGAGGATTGCTTTTGAAAATGGGAAAAGAGAGAGTTTTGGAGTGACGGATTTTGAAGTTTTAAGAAAAGCAAAAAACCACAAAAAGAAAGCAAAGACAATCGAAAAGTATGCCAACAGTGTGGTTTTCTTTGAAGAAATCTCTGCCTTGCAAATCAGAGCCATCAGATGTTCATGACCCGAAATCCAGGAAGCATTTGAGCACAATCTTGACAAGGAAAGCAGGCAGGTCAGGTTGTTCAAGGTCTATAGCAAATCTCAAAGATGTCATTCATGGAAGCAAAAGGCATTTAGAGAAGCCACCAAGTTGCAGCCCAAGATCCATTGGGAGCAGTGAGTTTCTTAACCCAATAACTCATGAAGTTATACTAAGTAACTCAAGGTGTGAGCTGAAGATTACTGGTTTTGGTGGGTTCCAAGAGGGAGTTGGAGGAGGTGGTGGCAACAACGGTGGTGGTAACGGCGGTGTAGGTGGTGGGTCAACTTTTGTGGGTACTTTAAGGCCTGGGACACCAGGGCCTGGAGGCCACTCAACGATGCATTATTTTAACCCTTCTTTCATGACCTCATCAACTCCTCCAAGAAAGACTGCTTTTCTTTTGTCAGATAAAGAAGGGTCTGGTTTTGGGGGTTCTAACGTTCCTGGTGGTGGTCATGGTGGTGGGGGTGGTGTTCATTCAAGCAATAGAGTCTCTCTTGAAACAGATTCCAATGGCTGTTCTGCAGTAACTTGCCATAAATGTGGAGAGCAGTTCAGCAAATGGGAAGCAGCTGAAGCGCATCATCTCTCCAAGCATGCTGGTGAGAAAACCTTATTAGAGTTTCAATTCCCTTGGTTGATTTCTTCATGCATGTTCACTAATCACTATATCCATAGCCATTTTTTAGCTTCTCCTTCGTTTGTAGCTTTGCAAGTTTGCTTTGCCTTAATTGTTCTCTGGAGAGAACTTTTACTAGCCAGACACACAATTTCCTGCACATGCACCTCTTCTTTTAGTAAAAAGATTACCTATTTCTTCGAGAATATGAAAAGCTTTCTGATTCACTCTCTTTGACAATATATTCATCACTTAAGCCCAAAAAATAAAGCAAAACTTTCGAAAAGCGAAACACCCATCTCAACTCTTGGAGAGATTTAGTAAATTTCTCCTCAGCTACTGATGGTACTCTTTTTTGACAGTTACTGAACTTGTAGAAGGCGATTCATCAAGGAAAATTGTTGAGATCATTTGTCGGACAAGCTGGTTGAAGTCTGAGAACCATTGTGGTAGGATTGAGAGAGTTTTGAAAGTTCATAACATGCAAAAGACTCTTGCTCGATTTGAGGAGTATAGAGAAATGGTAAAGATTAAAGCCAGCAAACTTCCCAAGAAGCACCCTCGGTGCCTGGCTGACGGGAATGAGCTATTGAGGTTCTATGGTACAACTGTGGCTTGCTCTCTTGGCCTAAATGGTTCATCAAGTCTGTGTGTCTCAGAAAAATGTTGTGTTTGTCGAATTATTAGAAATGGATTCTCTGCCAAGAAGGAGCTCAAAGGTGGAATTGGTGTATTTACAACATCTACAAGTGGAAGAGCTTTTGAATCTATTGAAATTATTGAAGATGATCCATCTGTAGGGAAAGCTTTGATGGTATGCAGAGTCATAGCTGGGAGGGTTCATAGACCTCTGGAGAATATACAAGAAATGGCTGGCCAAACTGGGTTTGATTCATTGGCTGGAAAAGTTGGTCTCTATTCAAATATTGAGGAGCTTTATCTACTCAATCCTAGAGCTCTACTGCCTTGTTTTGTAGTAATCTGCAAAACCTGAGGAAAGACAGAAAAAACTACAGCTTACGTTATAGTTGCGAAGTGATGTGAATGTTTTCTACTCTTTTTTCTCTGTTGGTAGAGGTTTTCCTCTTCTTTCTGGAGAAGGATTTTGATTTTTCTTCCAAGTTTCTTGTCACTTGCCAACATATCTGATTGGTGCATGTTAGTGGTAATTGTATCTGCCTATTCTTACATTAGTACCAACCATACTAGTATTTGTTCCTCTTCTCAATTAAAGCCTTGTGTTGTTAATGCAAAAATTTATAACACTTATGTACAGTACTCTTTTCATGTTTTTAACTTTTTCCTCTGCATAAAATTCGACAAAGTTAACTAAAGAAGCTACTTGGAATATGCACAAAGAGACAAATTCGCAATTTGAGAAGAGATTTCTTCACAATGTAAAGTGAACAAGCATATGAAGTGTTTGAGCATGAGCATTAAATGAATAGTGGACTCAATAAAAACTTGTGGATAGATGCTACTTCATTGAGCACTCTAGAGCATATAGACACTGCAAGAGAACAATTAAATTAATAAACTAAATAATGCTTAGATTCCAATTCACTTTTTAGTTAACTAAATGATTAAGAATATATGACTCTTCCAATCATGTTCTTGTTGTTTTGTAGTGTGCATCTCAATCAATGTCCTCTAGCGCTGTTCTATGTGGAAAGGCATGTGGTCCTTGCTGGAGGATGGTGCTCAAAAACAAAGGTTAGTCCAAACCAGAAGACAAAAATCAAGGATAACATGACAATATATGTTCACTCACTTGAATTTCAA
>SNVD02005100.1:0-22175 GCA_013180625.2 Boswellia sacra
GGCCAGGGCGCCCACCACCACGCGCACCAGCACCAGCTGCAACTCCAGCAACAGGCCCACCAACACCTCCAGAACTACCACCAGCAACACCCCTTCGGCGACCTCCACGCCGACCAGTACCTGGCCGAGGCGGCGGGCGCCGGCCTCTCAGCGGCGCCCACGGCCGCCGACCCAGCGACCGGCGCGCGCTCCAGCCAGAGTCCGCCGGCAGCGTCGGCCAGCGGCCACCACCAGCACCAGCACCAGATGAACCACATGAACTCGAGTCTGGTGGAGCTGAGCAAGAAGCCCCGGAAGGCGCGCACCGCCTTCTCGGACCTCCAGCTCAAGGCGCTCGAGCGCCAGTTCGAGCGCCAGAAGTACCTCACTGTCCAGGACCGCGCCGATCTCGCCCAGCGCCTGGGACTCACCGACACGCAGGTCAAGACCTGGTACCAGAACCGGCGCACCAAATGGAAGCGCCAACAGATACTCCCCTATTGCGGCACCAATCCCGCCGACTACCTCACCAAATTGGCCCACTCGCTGCCATTCAGCGCCGCCGCCGCGGCCGCAGTCGCCGTCTCGACGCACCAGCAACACCAGCACCAGCAGCACCAGCAGCAACAACAACTCAACGGCCTGAGTGTGATGGCGCCGAGCGGTCCCGGCGCGAGTCAGCTGCTGGCGGGCGCCGCCGACGGCTCCTCCTCGTCGGGCAGCTCCTCGTCGCTCGTGAGCAGCTCGCGAAGTCCCATCTCGGCGAGCCAGCACCCGCATGGCCAGTCGCAGTCGCAGCCGCACTCGCACGCCCACCCGCACCTCCAGCACCTCCAGCAGCCGCACACAGAGTCGACCGGAAGTGCGCTCCACTACCATGCGGGCACCGCCTCAGGCTCGTCGGCGGCGGGCGAGTCGTACCTGGCGGCCGCCATGCAGCAGCACCAGCAAGCCCAGGGCGCCGCCTACTCACAGGCAGCCTCCTCCTACCTCCACGCCCACCAACAACACCACCACCACCACCAGCAGCAGTCGCACGCCCACGCGCACCTGCACCACCAGACTCAGCAACACCACCACCACCACCACCAACAACACCACCTCGACCATCAACAACAACAACAACAACAACCGCAACCACCACAACAACAGCAGCATAACCAACTCCACCACCAATACTACAACCACCATCAGCAGAATCACCAACAACAGCAACAGCAACAGCAACAACAACACCACCAACAACAACAACAGTCGCTGTTCCAGAGCCACATGATGGCCGCCGCGGCCGCCGCCGCCGCCAGCGAGAGCCTCTTGTCGCCGCAACAAATGCAGAACTCCGGACTGGCGGGCGCGTCCGCGGGGGCGGCGGGGGCGGCCGCGACCAATCAGCAGCCTCAGGCCCAGCAGCAGCAGTTCGCCGCCGCCGCCGCCGCCGCCGCCCACTACGCCCAGCCGCATCAGTCGCACTTCGCGCTGGCCTCGTTCGGACAGGTGGCGACACCTGGTGGCGCCAGCGACGCGCTCGCCACGGTTTACCTGGACGCGGCGGCGGCGGCCGCGGCCGCCGTTTCCTCGCACTCGCCCCGCAAGTCGTCGGCGGGCACGGGCAACTCGTCGCCACTCATTTGAGTCGTGGCCGAGGTTGTGGTCGTCGTGGTGGTCGTAGCGGTCGTGAGCCTCCAATAGCGAGTCAAGATTACGACAACAACAACAACAAGCCAGAGGCGATCCACGCACAAACCAATAAACTGATTGCAAAGTTGAAAAATGTTCCACCAAAGAGTAGGTTCTGAGTAACTCTCGTGGAGCGGGCAAAACTCGTCCTACGAACATTTCCTTGAGGCGCAAGGAAGTCGTCACGTACTCGCACTGAGGCGCTGACTAGGCGCACGTCGCCATCCAAAGCCAGCTCTCGATAATTCCATTGTGACACACACACACACACACACACACTCCGAAGCTTGCACTTTGTCATCTTTCCCTCTCAACCTGTTCTCTGATTAGCCGCTTACCGGCTTTCTCTCTGTGCAGGCGCACGTCAGCGCGTGCAGTCAGCGCGTCGCCACAAGTCGCGTGAGGCGCGACAAGTTTGCGCAAATCAGTGCGCGGCTCGCCAGGCGCGTTCGCAGCGCGCGCGCGCACTCAATCCGCTGCAACCACCCGGCCCTTTTCCTCTTGTATCTTCTCGACGCGCGGGCGCCCGCGCTCGCCACCGCTCGTGCGCTCTCCACAGCCGTTCGCCAATGTTTATGTTGACTTTTTGGAGGATATCGGCCGATTGGATCGCCTTTTATAGCCGTGTCGACACTTGTCGGCTGCCACAAGTCACACACATCCACTAGACACATCAGCCTGACGCAGACACATTCGGCCTCTCTTTCATACGGCCATACACTCACTTGTCAGCAGCCCTAACACTACCCCGAGCACAGATACAGCCCACCCACGAAAACCTCGTGAGCTGACTCTACAACGATCACAGCCCCGACGACCACGACCACGGGGCCAAGCCAAAGTCAACGCTCTCGTTAGCAGGACATTTGCCCTCACACAATTAAGTAGACCGGCAGACAGACAGACACACACACACACTTACACACATACACATACACACACACACATACTTTCCGCTGAGCAGCGCAGACCTACGCCGATTCATCGATGATCATCAACACGCCCGACGCTCCAGACCCATCAAGACTCTAGAACACTGGAACGGTGTTGGCCCCCAGGAGTCATCAGCCCGACTGAGAGTGATCTTAAGTGAGAGACTCGTGGTTTCGTGCCAAGGATAGGTTGTTCACTCTGGATTGCTGAACAACAACAATAACAACAACTCGCATGTCAAGAAAGATCGAGATACACACACAGTCGCAATACGTTCACGTCTCGCACGAATAGCTCATGGAAATGCTACTCTCGTTTTCTAACCTCTGATTTTTTCAGGATTAAAACTCATCAGTTAGCTGAGAACAAGCACCCCAAGCCCTGAAACTACAACCCCCTCCCCCGTACCCACATACAGCGATAGCTGCACCCAACACCACATTGATTGTGTCGCACCTAGCGAGATTATGTACTCCCGCCCACAGGTCCAACGGGCATCATCATGTCAATCCAAACTACTCACACCTCAAGGTATAGCATCACTGATCGTCACTAAGTGACTATAGCTTGCACAGTCCTCACAAGCTCACCTCTTCTTGTGTCGCTAAGAATAGCATCTTACAATAAGCAGCGCAAAGACGAGTTTTATTGTGCTCGTAATCGTCGCTTTTCGAGTCCACCTCTATATTGCGCACAGACGAAGACTCTATCTAACGCAACCTAGAAAACTCAGACCCACGCGGACATTGCCACCGAATACTAAAACCGATAGTGAAAACTGAGCCACACTCACGCCGGTACTTGATTGTCAACGAGACACATCTTGAAAATTCAACCTCCAATCATATCAGTTGCTTGGATAGTGTAGTCAACGCTCACATACTTACCCGAGTCCTGAGACATCCTCATAGCACCCATAACCAATGAGCTTCAATAAGAGCAACTTCTCATCGACACATCAACACGACAACCAATCTGCCAGCAATAATGAGTCCACTCCATCACCGCCATCCTCGCCCGCATCCTCCACCTCTTCATCGCCCTCGTCCAGCTCGGATGGCTCAAGTAGCTCGTCCGAGCTCAACCCGAGCGATGCCCTACAGTCGCCCCTTACAGGATTGCTCAATTTCGAGGGCTTCTCGATGCCTCAGATGCGCAAGTTCGGCATTTCGAATTTGGACATGCCAAATTTACCTTCGCTACCCAACCTAAGGTCCTTCAATATGCCGCGATTTCAACCACGACTACCGAATCTGGCAAACAATTTTGCAACAAACTTGCCCAACCTACCCAATTTGCCAAACCTGCAAAATCTCACTACCAATATGCCGAACTTTCCGAACCTCTCCTATTTGTCACAACTACGGGATGTCAACACCGTGACGGAAATGCAGAATCTCTTCAATTTGTTCAGAATATCTGCCAACTTGAATCTGAGAAATCTCCCCAATTTGCCTACACTACCACAACTACCGCAGCTCCCTCAATTGCCACAATTACCACAGCTAGCGCCCTTCTTTGCGCAACACTTTTCTGGCGGCCAGTTGCTGAAATCCCGGGTTGATATGAAGAATTCAGTGAGAAATATGCACCACAGGTTGAACGAGATTACCCAGCGCTTTCCAAACAACTTTCACTTTCGCGAATGGCAGACAATTGATGGCCAGGAATACATTCGCATCTATTTCCTCCTAAATGAATACATGTATTACTGTGATAGCCTGATGAATATTCAACCAAGCAAGGCTAGCGCTGGCGATAGTGGCCATTACACAAGCAACAGCAACAAACACATCAAGAACCCCATCGGCAGCACTAACAATGATAGCTATCACAATAATGAGTCTCGTGGCACGATGAGAGCTCACCACCACCGACACCACCACTATAATCACTCTCATCGTAATCATACCAACAATAAGAATACAAACGGTGCCAACAATGGCAACACTGATAGCAACAACACACAACATCATCATCATCATCATCACCACCACCATCATTCCCATGGCCATCAAAATCACGATCTAGCCGATGCAATTTTTCAGCACAAGAACAGTCACCGGCAGCCGGACGTACCATATGAACAAAGCCAGCTCAACATGAGTCATCAGCCTCTCCAGCCACGTCCGCCTCACCATCCATCTCCCTCAACTTCTTCAAATGAGAGTAGAAAACACCCAGCACACTCAACGCAAAATACAATCCCCACTAACGGAAGTAGACAAGAACTGCTCAATACTCAACCACTACATCCGATAAGTCTCATAGATGCTAATTTTGGGCGTATCGATACGTATGAATATGATCCAAAAAGCTGTCGTTTCATCTTCTCAAACAATAACCATCTGTACTACTTCGACGATCTGGTCGAGAACCTGCATGTAACTCAGACAACGCGCTTACAGAATTGTCCAGTTAGAGTCGAGACTAAGTTTCAGCACGCTAAGAACGATTTTAGAATTTGCCCTTCGAACCCTGATCTGGTAGCTTACCATTGTCAAGGTGACATTTGGTGTGCAAATGTCAAAACTTCACAGGAACTCAGACTTACCGATCTACTTGGCCGCATTACAACCTCAAGCTATGCCAACAGAACTCCTCTTGCTGATTACCTGAGCGCGTCATTTTTGAATTCGAGCCTTGTCAACGAGCAAAACCTCGACGCTCTACCTCATCTTATCGGCAAGCCAAGCCACATAATTCGCGAGGAGTTTCGTAGACATCAGGGCTTCTGGTGGCGTCCTGAGACCGAGTATCATGTCGTCGACGGATCCGAAGAGTTAATAGAATACCAGATACTCTATGAAGAAACCGACCAGTCCCAGGTCGAGCTTGTGATGATGCCGTCCTACAATGGCACGATTGAAGGCCAGCGGTTCCCCAGAACGGGAGCAAAAAATCCCGTGTCCCGTCTCAAGATTGCCAAGTTCAAATTGTCTACAAGGGACTCGAAACTCGACGATCTTGTGATCACGGACGTGTTGCCTGATCTGAGCTCATTGTATCCCGAATTTGAATACCTTGTACGTGTTGGGTGGCTAGGTCAGGATGTTATCTGGTGTCAGATGTTGAATAGGCGTCAAACCAGTCTAGTCATTGCATTAATTAGTCTGACTAACTCATTCGAATCACAGATTATTTATGAGGAGCATAACGAACATTGGGTTGGTGTGCATGACATACTGTACTTTCTGAATGCAAGCAAAATTGACTTTCAGCCGCTCGCGAGGGACAGCGAGCTTTCGTTCCTATGGTCGAACGAAGAATCCGGATTCAGGCACTTGTACCTTATTAAGGTGCGTCTGGGTGGTGCTCAAATGTCGCCCAGGATGATACTCAAGAAACAGCTCACAGAGGGGAACTGGGAGATCAGTGAAAAAGATTTCTGGGTCGACGAGGAAAACATGTTGATATTTTTTTGCGGCTTACGTGATACTCCCCTAGAGAAACACCTATATGTGCTGCGCTATGCCGAAGAGGAGAAGTACAGCAATACTCAATCCAAGAACAAAGTGCACCGCCTTACAGAGCTAAATTACACCCAGTCGAATATCGCGTTCAACCCAAGTCGTACATTGTTTGTTAATATTCAGAGCAACATATCAGTGCCTCCGTTCGGGTTTGTCAACAGGATAGTTCCTAGTACAAAATTTCATAGAAACCGTGACAACACTAGACGCCTACCAGAAAGTAGACGGCTTGCGCTACTTCTAGTTAACTCATTCATCTACTCATCATACGAATCGCCAAATCTTGACAACAACAGATTTATTGAACCCAAACCTTCAATATCTTATGATTGTCAAGCTGACCTTTTGCCGGGTCTGGGCAAACCGGAATTGTTTTGCTGTCGGATTCCCAGTGGCGATCTCATCTATGGATCGATCTTTAAACCGGAATTCATGGAATCAGGTGTTCGATATCCGACTGTGTTGGAAATTTATGGGGGCCCTGAAATTCAACTAGTTTCGAACAACTTCATGAGTCTGAGACAACCTAAGAGACACCTACTCTCCTCGGAGGGCTACGTCGTAGTTCTCATAGACTGCCGAGGATCGGGGCGGCGCGGATTGTCCTTTGAGTCCCACTCGTATCGGCGTATGGGTCAGGTCGAAGTTGCTGATCAAGTGTACGTTTTACAATGGCTCGCCAAAAACACAGGTTACATAGATTTAGACAGAGTTGCTGTGAAAGGATGGTCCTATGGTGGCTACTTGGCACTCATGGCAATTGCACAATATCCGAAAATCTTCAAAGTGGCTATAGCCGGCGCACCTGTCACTAACTGGCTCAACTACGATACAGCCTATACAGAGCGTTTCATGGGTTTCCCACAAGAGAATACTGAAGGTTACTTCAAAGGTAACGTGCTCAGTTATATTCAACAGTTCCCCGACCAGTAAGTATCAAGGTGTCAAATGAAAGACTTTCTCATGAGCGAGTAATCAGGATGAAATTAGTTCTAACTAATCACCGTCCCACACAACCATTTCGATCTTGAACAGGGAGAATAGACTTCTGTTGATACACGGTATGATGGACGAGAACGTCCACTTCTCTCATACTGTTTCCTTAATCAATGCGCTGATCGAAGCTGGTAAACCATACGACCTACAGGTCTTCCCCACCGAACGCCATATACTCAAAAGTAACACCTCATGTGAAAATTACATGACTTGTGTACTATCATATCTGCAGTTGAACCTTTAGCCCGAGAGAGCTTGACAGGGTATCAAGTTTACGAAGTGCCATCCGTTCTGATTGTTCAAGCCTATCTGTCGATAGTTTGCTTCCATGAGGGTCAGTGATGTAATCCAACACTCAAAGGGATTAAGTCAAGTAAATTATGTAACTAACATTAGGTAAATTTTCTTAAAGTTACTAATCAAAGATGCTTGTTGTTTGTCTCTTCGCTATGAATTCTGGCAAAGGCGATTCAAAGTCTGCAGGAGGTTCATTGCGAAACTCCCAAGTGTTGTTTTGTCTCTCTGCTTTGATACGGGTTTCTATAAAACGCTTCTCCCATTCTATCACAGATTTGAGTTGATTGAAATCTCCAGTGTTTCGGTAATTTATGCAAGTATTGTAGTTATCTTTATGCTCTTGACAATCTAATAGTTCTCCATAAACATAATACTGATGTAAACGGCCCTTCAGTGATTTGCAAGATTTGTGCATCTCTTTGTACCTTTCGCACGCTCTGACTAGTTTTGCACCATCAAAGGCCATATGTTTGATCGAGACCTCAGTCTCTAAATGCGGATCTGTCTTATTCAGTAGTCTGAAGATCATCGTGTCCTAAATATTCCTCGTAACAATCGATAGGATAGAATAGCGGCAAATCTAATGTCAGTTCGCGGCTTCCAAATCGAATAAACGACATCGCAGCGCGTGGTGAACACGCGGTTTTGTGCAGTTTCAATCAAAACAAACATCCATTCCAAAATAAGATTTCAGTCAGGATAGGATACAATCGAATCTCCCAGCAGATCCATAAAATTCAACCCACTGATCTCAAAGATAGTGAACATCATGCAGGCTTTTCGTATGTTTGTTAGAGGACTCGCCACTGAAAAATGTCTCAACCGGGTCACCCTCATTGGTAGAGTTGGCGCAGATGCACAACTCAAGGGTACTCTCGAACATCCAGTTGTTATTTTCAACATGGCCACATCGACAGGAGGTACCAAGACCGAATGGCACCGTATATCGGTGTTCAAGCCGGGCCTGCGGCAAATCGCCGAAGATTACGTCAAATCAGGATCGAGATTATTCTTGGAAGGAAAACTCAGCCACGGTCACATAGTGGATGCACAAGGACATGCTATCCCGACAACGTCTATCATAGCCGACGACATAATCTTCCTCTCGTCGAACAAATCAACTTCGTCCATGGACTCAACTCAAGAAGACCCTAGCAGCGAATCAGCATCAGTCTAGTATGTTTAAGTCACGACGGATGGATGAGTCGTATCAGTAATTGAGATATCAAAAAGTTCACATGATTCATGTTCTTGATGTTCATGAACATCAGCACCCGCTGTGGAGTACATTCAATTCATATCGATTCAATCATTCGCGTAGCTCTAAGTATAGCATCTGCTGGCCATGAGCGTCACTGTGGTCTCTGCGAAGTATGTGTTGCTTGTTGGTGTACATGAGATGTAGGGACCTGATGGTGTGAGGGCTGATATTGCGATTGGTGTTGTTGTTGTTGCTGCTGCTGTTGTTGTGGTTGCTGTGATTGCTGGAGGTGGGGCTGCTGTATGATCTGATGGTGCGACCCTGTGGGTTGGAGTATGTTATCTAAAGCATAGTGATTCATGTTGACCCACTCGATTTTTTGCCGCTTTCGCGATATAATGTCCTCGTCGCTCTCGCAGGGTAGGAATTGGAATAGTCTGGGCTCGCTTAGTTGGCCGTCAGATATGCGTGCTAGTTGTACTCGAGCCATGACAGGTTGGGTTATGTGTTCGTTGAAGTACTTGGGAGTTCTCAAACATATTGCCACTTGTTTGTGCACGTCAGCAGGAGACACCTCACTGTAGGTCTCCCAGACGAGCTTGCCATCGCGTTCCTCAAAGAATCGCACCTGAATATCGTCCTTAGAGATTCTATCACATAATAGGATTATCTCACGGCCACCAGTGGCTGGAGCTGAGCAATGGCTCAATTTGGTTATGACCAGATCTGACATGGCCTTCTTGTCGTGAATAGGCTCAGACACAACAGGTGTCAAAGGGATATCACATTTGTTGGGAGTCGTGCCCTCGATGAATACCTGAAAACATAGCCTCACAACGTTGAGGTCGACGTTAGAGGTATCCAGTTTGTGTGCGAACCCGTTTCTAAACGGATCAACATTGATTGACTCACGTAGAGTGAGCGACTCTTCGATGTCTCGCCTTTTAACGCATTGGATCCCCAGACCGTTGAAGGTACGTGTTATATTTGTCGCCGATTCACTTGGATAGACGGTGGCGTTTTGAGTTGGAAGCACATTATCGTTGTTGACCACATCATTGGTGTTGTTGCTATTTCCATTTGTGTTACCGTTGTTGTTGTTGTTGTTGTTGTTTCGGTTGGTGTTGTTGTTCAATACTATTGTACAGATGCCCTTCTTGCAGCCTTCCTTGCCAACGATATTGTGAGGGTGGGCTTTGTAGGGTGCGTCCTTGGTTACGCAAGAGATCACCACGACCGCCCTGCCAACATAGTTGTTGATGCGGATTGTGGGATAAGTCTTATTCTCGGTGGTTGAGTTGACACCCGGCAGAGAGCCCGCCGAGCGACCCTCACATTTGTATCTGAATCGCAGCGCGCACTTGGCCGGCTGCTCGACAATCTCGACATAAGTCTTGGACTCGTTTTGGGGCGACGACATGGCCACAGGTCCGTCCGCTGTGCACCTGTCGAACAGATCGTAGTGGTTGTTGTTGTGCTGGAGGGTCTGCTGATGGTGGTTGTTGTTGCTCTTATCCACATCGTTGCTCTCCGTCGTCATCATTGTCAGTGGATCGTTGGCATCGGACTCGATGATGGTCTTTTTGAGGCTCTCGTAGATGGCGGTCACCTGGGTGAGATTGGGCGTGATAGTTTCGTTGTCGGCGGCACAGTCAGGCTCAAGCTTAACAGGTAGCTTGTAGTCGGCCGCCTGTTGATTTGAGCAGAATGTGTCGTATGCAAAAGACGCCTGGGTCGTTGTGAGTCGATCAATATCGTTCGAGCGTCTGTTCAGAGGAGTCAAGTCTTGGAATTCTTGCCCATTCACAATTGCGCCAATCTCCTCGAGTGCAATCGTGATGGAGTCTCGAGCATTGGGGTCTGTGTTTTGGTCTCGGTTATCGCTGGGTGGCTTGCGCTCCACCACGACCAGGGGCGCCGTGGATTGGAGGTTGTTTTGGAATGGCACGGCCTCAGGCGGCTGTGAGCAGGCGTTCGTTTGTTGTTGAGATTGTTGCACGAAGATATTGGGGTTGTTGTAGAACTGGTATCCTAGAGCAGAATCAACAGGGGCGCCGGGAATGTTGGCGTTGTTTGCATGGAATGGATTAACAATAATATCATCATCATCATCATCATCGTTATTATTATTATAATTAATATTATTGCTGTGAGATGTAATAGTGTTGCTGCACGAGGGTATGAAAGACTCGTAGGGGTGGCGTTGCGTGGCGCTCGTGAGCGGCTGGAAGCTTATCGTGCGCGAAGTCTGCTGCATAATGTCTTGCGTGCAGGTGGTGGCGCTTGCGGCCGAATACGTCAGGTGCAGTGTGATTGGTTGCGCGCGGAACTCTGTTGATCTCCCAAAGAGCGACTGCGAGAGCTTGAAGACGTGTTGGAAGTGTCGGAAGTTGTGACATGCGAGTCGAGTTTCTCACCGGCGAGTCGAGTTCCAAACTGGCGAGTCTTCAGCTCACGACTGACATCCGCCGCCGATTGTGTGTGCACTTGTCAAACCACTCGAGTCGACGCGCTCGTGGTTGTTGTTGTCGTCGCGGTGGCTGAATGGTGTGTGTGTGTGTGTGTCTCTAGTCTAAATACGCACGTCAGCTCGACGATTGCTCGCGCCTGTGTTTGAGTTTTGAGGTCCGGTGGGCGGAGTGAGTTTTTGTTTGCACTCGTCGTATGTCTGATGGCGCACGCGCCCCCAGCCGCCGACTGATATGGAGATCTACGCCAGCGCCGCCATCGCCGCCGCCGCCGCCGCCGCCGCCCACAATGGCGCCACCGAGCGCAAAGGGCCACCCGCGCCGCCGAGGCGGCCAATCGCGCCACTGGTCACACGCCGAGCGTCTCGCGCGCTCAAGGGCTCGGTGCTCGTGGTGGTGTTGGTGTGGCCGCGGTTGCGTTTGGGTGACGTCGATCGCCAATCGCGCCAATATCGCGCTCGTCGGCGGCTCTCAGTCTACGAGCGTTCACAAAGGCGGCGAGAATTTGCCTCCAACTCAAGTGGACTCGATTGACGTCTTTCGGCCGACCACTTCCTTTCTCATCCGACCACTTTCGCTCCCAATCTGCGAGTCGGCCGTCTAGCCACCTTGACTTTTTAGTCCCTTGAGTCTTCGTGTGCAACGCAGAGAGAGCGAGCGGCTTTCGATCGCTGCTCGCGAGACTGACACTTGCGAGCGAGTCTGATGGTCGGCGTTGCCTAGCGACAAGTGCGCCAGACGCCGGCGCCCGCGAGTCTGTCCTTATAAAGGCGCCGACGCTCAGCAACAAAGCGCTCGGTGGCGACGAGAGCCCCGGCACGAGTTGCGCGCGCGCCCACTCGCTCACCTGCGCAACGACTCGGCCGAGTGCAGCCGTCGCGACGCTCCAGTTGGTTTTCCCCCTCGACTTTGTTGTGGCGCGCGCCCATTGACTCACGCGCCTCTTCACTCGACTCGGCGCGGATCTCGCGCACAGCCGCCGACACAGGTGAGCTTGCGCACACACCTGTTGCACGATTCGGGCGCGTCGTGCACTTCTGCTCGAGTCGCATGAGGAGACCGTTAGAGTGGTTGTTGGCTGGCCAGCCGATGACTCATAGCCAGCCATGTTTATTCAACGAGCGGGCCGGGGAGCGGCTTTCGCGCTTTAGTCGCGAGAGAGAGCGCGCACACTGCCGCGGGCGCGGCCGAGACGCCGAACAGAGGCTATCGCTTGTCAGACTCGCGTCAAGAGCCGCCCGACTACGGGCAGTCGTGTGCACGATCGAGCCGCCGAAGACGAGCCACTCAGCGATCGGCGGAGTCTGACGGGTGTCGAGTTCTCGAGAATCCGTTTGCTCGAGATGATCGAACTGTTCCCGTTGTTGTGGCCACGTAGTATAATCTCTGTCTGTGTTGTGTTGCGGTGTACGACAAAAAGTTTGTGCTGGAGGCGGGCGCGAAAGGAGCGAAAGACACGAGCGAGCGCTAGTGAGTCAGTGCCAGCGCTGAGCGCAGACGAACGCAAGGGCGCGCATGATCTTGGCGAGCGATATAATCCGCCGAGAGAGCGATAAGCAAGCGAGTGCGAGCGCAATCTGTTGATCGATTGACGTCAATGGCGCTCGCTCGCTGGCTTGGCAATAAAACGACTCGCCGAGAACGTACAGCGAGTGCACGATGGCTCACAGCACTGAGCGTACACTCAAGCGAGAGCGTTCCTGCAGCGAGTGGCGCCCGCAGGCTAATTAGCGCGCGCACTATCTCTGGGTTTTACCCGCATGCAAACACCTCCACAATGTCGAGACAAAGTTCGCCACTCCGCTCGCGCCAGGCGAGTGTTTTAATTTATCTCAAAAGATTTTGTCCCCATCACTTTCATCGCCGGCTCGGTTTTCCTTGCGACACCGCGGGAACAACGTTTTTCCCGCCCGATCCGAGGGGGTCGGCCCACGATGGCGCGCGATTGGCCAGTGATTAGCTGGAGACGGGCAGGCGCGCCCACGTGGCTACCATCAGCTCGCCGTGTTCGCGGCCACGGCGGCGGCCGCAAAGTTCAGGTGGGCGCCCAGCTCTGCGGAGGCGCCTGTCCGCGCGCCCAGGTGGTGGTGGTTTGTGTAGTGGCCGTGGCCCGAGGTGGCCTGCGGGCCGGGTCCGCCCGTCTGGGGCCCGTTGATGCTGATTGAGATGTTTATGCCCGCGGCTGCCTCGAGCGCGGCCGCAGCCGCCGCAGTGCTCACGCTGGCGGCGCCGGTGGCGCCGGCCGAGGCTGCGTCTCCCGAGGTGGAGCCGACGGCGCGCTGGTTGGCCACGGCGGCGGCCAGGTGATGAGGGCCCACCATGTCGAAGGGGCCGACCAGGCCGAGCGCGTGCGGGTGCTGGCCGGAGCGGTGCGCATGCGGGTGTGGCGGTAGTTGCTGCTGTTGCTGTGGTTGTTGTTGTTGTTGTTGCTGTTGCCGCTGTTGCTGGTGGCCGTAGTCCGCCTGTTGTGGCTGCGAGTGGTGCAGCTGGCCGTACGATGAGGCTTGCTGATTGTTGTTGCTGTTGTTGTTGTTGTTGGTAGTAGTGGTGCTGCTGGTGCTGCTGCCGTTGGCGCCCGTTGTTGCTGCGGGGGCATTGCCAGTCGTATTGCTCACGATTGCACCTTGCGAATGGCTAGCCGACTGGCCGCCGAACTGTTCCTGCTGCTGATACATAGGTTGCGATGCGGGCGGTTCCAAAGATGCAGCAGCCGCCGCCGCCGCAGTTGCCGAGGCCGTCTGACTGGCGTACAGAGAGTGGGCCCCCGAGGCGCCACTTCCGGTGGCGCCTAGTCGCACGCCCAGCAGATTGACGGGATCGGTGGCGCTCTCGACCAGGTGCTGGTAGTTGGCGGCCGCCTGCGATTGGCGGCGAGCGTAGAGCGCCAGCCCGCGCGACTCGGGCGACTGGCCGGCGCCCGGGCGCAGCTGCAGCTCGTCGTCGAGCTGGCCGCTGACGAGCTCCTGGTCGGCGGCGCTCGACGAGTCGCTGGCGTTCGACACCGAGCGCGGCGACTCGGGCGCCTGTCTGCTCGCAAGCTGCTGGTGCTGGTGCTGTTGGTGGTGCAGCTGGTGCTGCTGGTGATGGTGCTGCTGGTGGTGCTGCTGGTGCTGGTGCTGTTGGTGCTGGTGCTGATGGTTCTGGTGGTGGTGGTGCTGCTGCTGTTGCTGGTGTTGGTGCTGGTGCAGCGCCACGGCGGGCGCGTACGAGTGGTGCTGGTGCTGATGGTAGGCGGCCGCAGCCACGGCGGCCGCCTGCTGGTGCACGGCCGACGAGAAGAAGGAGGCGGCGTGGTGGTGGTGGGCGTAGGCCATCTGGGCCTTTGCGTAGGCGGCGGCCGCCACGCTGGTGGGCTCGCACTGAGCAGCCGCGGCCACCACGGGCTGGGTGGCCTGGGCGAGCCCTTGGAAGTCGAACTTGTAGGCGTACCGCTTGCCGTGCACCTTCTGCATGATGTTCTTGTCGTAGTAGTAGCGCAGCGCCCGACTCAGCTTGTCGTAGTTCATATTGGGCTTGCTCTTCCGCTCGCCCCACTTCCGGGCCACCTCGTCCGGGTCGAGGAGCTTGAACTCGCCGTTGCGGCCCTCCCAGGCGATGCAATTGCCATTGACGGCCGAGTCGGCGAGCAGCTCGAGCAGGAACTGCCACAGCTGAATCTGGCCCGAGCCGCCGTTCACGGCCGCCAGGTGGTGGCTGTGGGCGCCCGTGGCGGCGGCCGCCGCCGCAGCCGCCGCGGCCAAGTTGTGGTGGTGGTGGTGGTGGTGGTGGTGCGAGTGGTGCGGGTGGTGCGAGTGGTGCGCACCGTGCGCATGCTGCGACTGGTGGCCCACGGCCACGGCGGCCGCAGCGGCCGCTGCAGCGGTCTGCTGGTGAGTCTGCGTCTGGGGCCGGTGCAGCTGGAGGCCGGCCGCACCAACGTGGTATTGGCCCGAGTGTTGTGTCGGGTGCTCGTGCTGGTGGTGCAGCAGCTGCTGCTGCTGCTGCTGCTGGTGTTGCTGCTGCTGCTGGTGCGAAGTCTGGCTGTGGTGCTGATGGTGGTGCGCTTGTTGGTGTTGGGGCTGTTGCTCCTGTTGATGCTGCTGATGCTGGTGCTGGTGCTGCTGATGTTGCTGATGATTCTGTTGTTGTTGTTGTTGTTGCTGCTGCTGCTGTTGTTGGTGGTGCTGGTGGTGCTGATGCTGTTGGTGCTGGTGGTGCTGTTGGTGCGCCTGGCCTGGGTGCTGGTGCGTCGCGCCCCCGAAGGGCTGGTGGTGCGCGAACAGAGCTGAATACTGATGCTGCTGATGCGGCTGGGGCCCTGCTATTGTTGTGTGCGCGCGGGGGTCGGGGAGTCACCTGGATGTTAGGGGTCTGAGCTGAGTTGGGGCGCTCACTCGGCGAGGCCGCAGGTCGCGAGCGGCCCTATATGCAGGCGCGCGGCTTATAGGAGCGCTCGACGGGGTCGCGGGCGCGCGCGTGACGCGTGTCAAGTCGGCGCCAGGCCGGCCAATCATCGGGCTGGCGGCGGCGGCGAGCGGGCGCGAAACGAGTTCGATATGGGCGGCGCGAGACGAGTCGGCGGCGCCTAAGCGGAGATAGCGCGGCCCAGATAAGCGACCCAAGAGGGCCGACGTGCGACGGGCGGCGCTGTTCGCGACGCTAATCTAGTCGGCGGCGGCGCGCTCGCAGGCGCACTCTTTATCTCGCCCAAAACGCAACTTGACCGAGTCGACGTCATTGTGTCGGCCGCACTCGGCGCCACTCGGCGGTGCTAATGATCTGGGCCGCGCCCGCCCGAGCGGACCCAGTGATTAGCACACACAAACTCCTGCTCGAGCGGCATTGTGGCGACGACGACGACGACGACGACGACGACGACGACAATGACGACCAAGTCCGTGGCGTCGGTCGCGCAGAGGTCACGCCGCGCGCGAGTTCGTCACAGAGTTGCAAATTGAGTCGAATCTCGGCGCGCACTTGTCGCCGCTCGGCTACGTGCACGCACGTGCGCCGCCAATCGGGCGCGAGCGGCGCGCGCGCTCATTAGTGTCGTATGGTTTTGGGTGCCGGGCCGCGTCATCGCTGCGGTCCTTCTGCTGGTAGGCGCGCTCGTCGCGACCACCGTCGTCACCGTGGTGGTCGTCATTCTCGCCGTCGCCACGCCAAATCCCTGGCGACGACGCCGACGACAATTAAATTTCAGGTCCGCGCGCTGACGCAATCGCGCGCGTGACGCGTGTCCGCCAGATTGCGACGCTCATTGTCCATTCAAAGCGCGCGCTCGTGCACTTGTCCGCCCCAGTCGCGGGTCAGCTTATTTACTGCTCGCTCGCTCTCTCGCTCGCAAATGCGAGCCGAGCCTGTCCGATTGCGTAACCAGAACCGCCCGCACGCCGTCTGCTGCGGCAGCCACACAGTTTGAATGGTGAACAATTGAATTTTAACGAGAGTGCGCGTGCAAACAAACAGCCCTCCAAACAGTCCCAAGTGGATCGAGTCGATTGATTGCACGGCCCCCTCGTCGTCGTCGTCGTCGTCGTCGTCGTGGTCGTGGTCGTGGCCGTCGCCAGCGGCGCCCACCCAATCCACTCGAGAATGAGTCAAGTTGTTTGTCCGTTGCGGTGGCAATGTTACACTTGCACGCGTGCGCACGGGCCTCTGCTCGTCAATCAGCGCCGGCGCGCAATCAATGCTCGCGCGCGTCCAATTTGTTGGCGCCGTCGCGGGCGCACAATCAGCGGCGGTCGCGCTCGCTTGCTCGCTCGCCACCGCCGCAAATCCGAATCTGCACCAGCCGCCGAGAGCCAAATCCAACCAGCACTCTCATATAGACCCGCTCGCAAGCGCCCCGACGTGTCCGTGCGAATGAATCATTCCACTTCCGGCGCAACGCTCGCTCGCTACATCATCGCGCCGAGCGGAAGCGCGAGCGAGCGGGCGACGGACCGGGCGCCAGACGAGCGGGGGCGTCGGCAATCAGGCGGCCGATTGCGTGAACTGCGCGACGGTCGGCGGGCCCGAGCGGCCGGGCGCACATATGGCGAGTGGCGGGGGGGGCAGGCGGGCGGGGGGAGGGCCAAATAATTGAATTATTCGCGCGCTCGCGGGGCGCCCGGCCCGAGGTGCCAATGGCAATGAATAAATAAACTATAAGCGGGTTGCGTGTGGGCGAGCAGATCGGCGGCTCGATCGAGCGAACCGGGTCGAATTGGCGCAAATTAGTGGCCACGCGCACCTCCGGCCGACTCGTCGCCATGGGCACAAATCTGAGGCTCACCTGACTCGCGGGCGTCGCTCGTGCGAGCGAGTTCGCTGGCCACGACGACGAGCCCAATGGGGGCCAATGCGGGCGCCATAGAATCGCTATTGCGACCGCGCTGGCGTGCGTAACGATAAATCAAGCGTCGTTGCTCTAACGTTGGCCTCGGTCGACTTCTTGGGGCCGACCGGCGCCCGCACTCGACAGTGGCGCGCGACGATCGACTGCGGGGCGCCCGCCGGCTGGTCATTAGTGCGCACAAAATCATACCTCACCGGCTGCAAAACCCTGCGGGCGACACTAATGCGACTGACCTTCGCGAGCGCCGCCGACGGCATTTGTGTTGGCGGCGACGCAAAGAATCATAATTCACTCACGCGCTCGCTGTCACAACTCCCACGCGCTGGCGGTGCAAATTTTGATGTCTCTCGATTGGGAGCACGCGCGCGCGAGTTCCGGCCGTCGGGTCGAGCGCGAGAAGAACTCGGCGACAGACTCGATGAGTGAGTGCGAGTGTCGAAATGTTGGCTGGAATATGTTTGGCGTCGAATATGCGCTAAATATGGCGCTGTCGGCGACCAAATATGAGCGCCAACAATGGCGGGCGGCCGGGTGCGGACAATGAGTGGGCCAGCGAGACGCCAAAGAAGTCGGCCGCTTGTGTGTGGTGTCGATTCGCGGCGCTTTAACGATCAATTGATTTCTCGAGCGGCCACCGTCGACTGGCGCGCTCGCGCTCGCCCGCTAATGGACACACAGTGGCGAGCGGCCGGCCACGCAAATGAGCCGTGCGAGTCACACTGGCGCCAGGCGCCGACCCGTCGACACGCTCGTCCTCCAAGTGGCGCCCCTCGTCGGCGCGCGAGGCGTGACGACTCCACCCCTCGAGGGGGCGTGTCTGCGTGCAGAGGTGACACTTACCCAGTGAGCTGGTGGGCGAGCTGGAGCTCGTCACACTGGCGGCGTCGTTGTGTTGCTGTTGCTGCTGATTGCTTGCCACGAGGGCGGCGGCGCTCTCGGCGAGTCCGCCCATTGTGGCGGCAATCTCGGCCACACTCGACAAAGAGTTGCTCTCGTTGTTGTTGTTGTTGTTATTGTTGTTGGTGTTGTTGTTGTTGGTGTTGGTGTTGTTGCTCTCGCTGTTGCTGTTGCTGTTGATGCCAAAGTTGACCGGCGACTCGTAGGCCAACTCGAGCTTCCGGTGCATGCGAAACAGGTGCTGGTGGTGCGGGCCCGTCGCCAGCTGGTTCTGGTGCTGTTGCTGGCGCTGGTACTGGTGGTGCCGGCTGAACTGGTTAAGCTGGTCGAAGTGGTGGCTGCCCAGCTGGTGGCTCATGTCGCGCGCGCGGCGCGCGCCTGGCGCGAGGCCCACGCGCCAACTGATGAGCGCCGCCCGCGGGCGTCTTGACGCGGGAGAGCGCGACTCTGTGCCGCTCGGCGCCCACTTAGCGCCGCGCACTTGATGAGACCCCGGCCGCGGGCCCACCGTCCGCCGGATCTGGCGCGCGACACACCCGGGCCACGCCCACGCGCTCGCTTTTCCTTCCTTCCGCTCGCGCCTGTCCGGTCGCGCCGAGAGTAGCGCACCGGGCGTGACTTCCTGCGGCGGGCGCTCGCGTGTGCGCGTCTTCTACTGACTGACTCACTGACTCACTGACTCACTGACTCACTGACTAGCTGGCTGGCTCTCTCGTTTGCCTATTCTGGCGCCGGCGTGAAACGAACAGCGCCCAAGAGCGCGACGACGACGACGACGACGACGCCCACGACCACGAGAAGGTCCAGTAAAACCAAGACCAGCGCACACTTTCCGTTTCGTCTCATTGAATCACTTCCGAGTTGCTGCGCTTCGCTTCCTTCCTCTCGAGTTCCGGCCGCGCGCGTGGCTGTGCGCGTCGGACGCCGACCGACGGGCGACGGGCGACGGGCGACACTCGCGCGACAAATATCCCCGAGCCTATGGGCGGACACGGGCGCACACTCGCGCGCACACTGGCGCGCACACCTGAGACTCAAAAGTGATGCTCGCACGCACACTTGATGACTTTCACTTGGTATCCTTGCGGTCCAACACCTCGGCCAACTGTATGAGCGCCTGCCCGCACACTCTCGGCTCCGCTCGCCTCTGGCGTCCGCTATTTGTAGCCCAAAGCTGTGGCCCGAGCGCCAAAATCACGACTGCCGCCAATAAAACAACATCCTAATTCTTCCTTCCTTTTGTCATATATATTCCGCCCGACACCGACCGCCCTTTCTCTCCCTTTCTCTCGATCTGCCTCTGGTCGTCTCGGTCGCCGTCACTCTTGGCCCCAGTCGCTGAGCGTTAGCGGCGGACGTTGCGCAACGAGCTGGCGTCCGGCGCGCAGTCGCCGGCGCCAAATCAGTGGCAACGCCGCGAGACTCGCGCATGCGCACGCCGCCCTCTATCGATGCGCGTCCAAGTGCGCGCACTACTCAACGGGCCGAGCGCAACTCGCGGCCAGGCGCCAATTGGGCCGCCGGGCGCCGGTGGTCGGCGCCCGGCGGCCGGCTATAGGCTAAGTAGTCATAGCGCACGATTGCCGGCGCGGCCGCAAATCAGACGCGGCCACCAGAACAGCGACAGCGACGACAATCCGGCGCGAGAGCGCTCCACTTCGGCAGTAATTAAACTTGACGACCGGCGCGTTCGCTCGCTGGGCCAGTGCAATGAAAAAGAATGCGGCGCCGTGTTCGAGCACAGTGGCGAGCGGCCCACGAAGACGAGCACGACATTTATTAGCTAGTCCCTGCGTGGGCGCGCACACACAATGCCATCGGCGGCTAGCTCTCGTTACGCTCGTCTGCTGCTCGGCGCTGTTTTGATAGTCGCGCGCGACTAAGCGAGTCAGCCAGCTAGCGAGTCGGCCAGCGAGTCAGCCAGCCAGCCAGCCAGCCAGCCATTGGACGCCAGATAGCGAGCGGCAGGCGCGCGCTGGCACCTACTTCCGGTCTGGCCGAAGCGACACGCGCGCGCCCGCTCGCTCGGATCCAATTCCAGTCGCGCACCGTCGCCGTCGCGCCGTCAAGATCAGGGCACGCGCGGCCGGGCCCGACTTTGGCTGGCGCTAGATTCGGAGAGCCGCCAAAGAGCAGCGGCGGCGGCGGCGAGGGCGCCCCGGGCGCCATTGTGCGCGCGCGCGGCCGCGTAATGGATTTGGTGCGCGCGCGCGCTACAGATTGGCCGGTCGCGGCGCCGGCCGCCGTAGGACAGCGTTAATCACACGGCAGGCCGCTTGTTCTTGAGCGCCGCCGAGAAGCTGGCGCGGATCAAGGCCCAGATTAGGGACATCTTGACTCTGGCCCGAAGAGCCCCAGCGACCGCATCGAGCGCCAAATATTTGTGCGCGCTTTCGGCCACCGAGAACACGACAAAGCGGTCGAGATTTACGTGTCCACCGAACGAACGAACGAACGAACGAACGAACGAACAAGAGCGAGAGAAACAGAGAGTTTGTTGCGCGACAAAGTGATGGCCGATCGGCACGCGAGTGAGTTGCAAAGAGAGCGGCCGGCCTGAGACTGAGATGAGTGGCGATGATAATAATAATCAAGCGCCAGCGGCGCGCACGGGCGCTCGGCGAAATCTCTCAATTATTTTGCGGCTCGTTGCGGCGGTTCGTGTTGGTGCTCGGTCGGCGCGCTAATCCGGCGCGGCAAAAAACTCGCGGCCGCGTCCACGGCCGCTCTATCATATCGCACGCGCTCATTTCCGGCCGATGCGAGCGCGCCCCCGTGACCGAGGCGAGCGCGCCGACCACCACCTGATTGACACTCGGCGGCGCGCACTTGAGTTGGCTTTGTTTGTGTGTGTGTGTGTGTGTGTGCGGCGAGTTTGTTTGCGCGCTGACCGAGCCCTCAGACACTTTGAGTGACTCGAGCGGGCGCAGTCGGCGACCGGCGCCCCCGTGAGAGCGCGCCCGTCGAGTGCGCGACTCGAGCGGGCGCCACGACGACCACGACGAGCGAGTCGCGCCATATATTTAGCGCACCGGATCGATTTGTAGGCCGGCGCGTGTCGCCGTGGCGGCCCCGAGTGAAGTGTGGGCCCGAAATCAATGAAGCAAACACGCGCACAAGCACCACGACGAGCAGGACAACTTGCCCGACGACGACGACGACAACAATGAGCGGCGAGAATTTTCCCATCGATTGAATTCGTGTTGTCGCTGTTGGCGCTGTTGTTTTCGCCACTGACGCGCGCTCATTATTGGGCCGGCACTCGGCGCCGACTCTTAGTTAGCGACACGCCGCACGCGCCGCGAGTTGCGCAACTTTTGCCTCTTGCGGTCGTCGCACGAGCCGCGTGGCGCATAGCGCACACGCGAGCGCCCGCCGACTGCGCGCGGCCACTTGCCAGCCGGCAAATAGGTTGCCCGCGCTGGCTTATGGGAACGCCGTGTGCGCCAGTGACAGGCGAGCGCGAGTGCGCCGGCCGGACGAGGCGAACATGATTATCTCGTTCCACTGATTGTTCAGTTCGCTCGCGTGCCTGAGTTGTGTGCTGTTGTTGTTGTTGTTGTTGTGATTGTCCG
This sequence comes from Boswellia sacra, assembly GCA_013180625.2. Classification (NCBI taxonomy): domain Eukaryota; kingdom Viridiplantae; phylum Streptophyta; class Magnoliopsida; order Sapindales; family Burseraceae; genus Boswellia; species Boswellia sacra. Next base: position 21,816 of record SNVD02005100.1, read on the forward strand.
CTGTCGACGAGCGCGTGCCGTATGAATGCGGGGGCCCACTCGCAGTCGGGACGCCGGCGCCGACTTTAGCCCGCGAGCGCACAGCTCGACGCCAACGACAAGCGGCGCAGACGCCGACTCGACCTGACATTCGGCCGCCGCCGCCAACTCAAGTGGTCGTTGTGTTCACACGAGCGCTCGGGCCGCCCCTATGTGCACATTTCTCACAAGTCGGCGCTCGAGTGGATCACATGACAGTCGGGCGGTCATATTTCGGCGCTGATCTTTTCAAAATCTGCGCCGCCCGAGGACACAAATTGTCAAGTGGCTCGCGCCAGTCGGCGCTGGGAATCGTCGTCGTCGTCGTCGTCGTCGTCTGAG